>OX376373.1:213011212-213300957 GCA_947369275.1 Nemotelus nigrinus
TGATATAAATATAACAAATGCGGGCATGGTTCATTGAAAAAAAATATTAACGGTTATTGAAATTATGTTAATTACCACCGATTTCAAAGATAACAAGTCAGGGATATATGTTTTTGATTATCCAAACGATTTTGTCGTCTATTGTGACAAATTTGTTAATTGTTCAGTCCTTTAGCTTTAACCTCTTTTGAAAGCGTACTGAACAAGAAATGTTTGCACAAGTACAAAAAGTTAATATTTCATTTCATGATTCATTGACATGTATACTTAATACTGATGCTAATTTCATTTTTACAGCTTAACATCACTCAATTTGAGTAGAAAAACTTACTATCTATGCATTCAATGAAAGCCGAGCATTGAATAGCATCATAATTATCTGCCAATTGCATAAAATCCGCAAATATTCTGAATAACGGAAAACTTTAAATTCCATGAATTTACTGCCAGTTATGGTTCGTTAATTCAGGACTGAAACCAAGTATTTTTAATTATCAGCATGAAAGAGAAACATTCGCATCGTTCAATTGAACATGGATGATCTAGTTTTTATTTTCGTTTATGCACATAACAGTCTTTGAATCAGATGAATGTCATCAAAATTCCCCCGGAGATTCCAAATTTTCATTGACATGATCCTCGAAGGTGAAACAGTTATTCAGTTCTCCAAAATCCAATATTTTATCGGATTATGTCAAATATTTACTGTTCAAAGAGTATTCCGCGTTCCAAGAGACATGGGCCATATAATGGTGCGCTTGTCAGCGCCAACAAATAATTGGGTACTTTTCTGTTTTTCCCCCCCATTTTTTTTCACTTTTTGTTGTTGTAATTTTTCTAAAATTGATTAGAAAGTAGTAATTAACCAAAATTATGATGGAGAAACACGTTTAAAAGAAAAAAAATTTTTTAATTTTTTTTAAATTAAATTTTTAATTTAAAAATTAATTAAATTAATTTAAATTTGGAATTAATGTCACATAACAGTGAGGATAAATTTTGGTACTTTTCTGTTTTTCCCCCTCCATTTTTTTAATTTTTTAATGAAAACTGCTCGAAATGGGTTAAAAAGTTACTCCACAAAAATTGAGATGGAGAAATTCATTAAAAAAAAATTTTTTTTTTTTCAATCTTAAATTTTTTTTTCATTTTTATGTGGCAGAATGAGTTTTTCAAAAGTTAATGTGTTGTTGGGGAGGCCTGCTCATTATACTGTTATTAATCATATAAACAAATTGTATTCAACATTATTAATGTAATAGCTTAATTGTAAATTGCGTTGAAGCTTCGGAAATGTAAGACGTCAAAAATGGAGCAAATTTATTCTCACTGTTATGTAACATTAATTTAAAATTTAAATTAATTTAATTAATTTTTAAATTAAAAAATTAATTTAAAAAAATATTTAAAAAAATTTTTTTTCTTCTTTTAAACGTGTTTCTCCATCATAATTTTGGTTAATTACTACTTTCTAATCAATTTTAGAAACATTGCAACAACAAAAAGTGAAAAAAAATGGGGGGGGAAAAACAGAAAAGTACCAATAATTGATTAGTATCACTTTTCAGCAACATAGAATCTACCGTGTGCTGTCTAAATGTTTCCCCTCCTCACGAATACTCTTATGATTGTTTAATCACATTTTTGCCCTTAATTGCTGAGCGTAATCATAGTTTTCTTCGAAATGATTTTCCCACTAAAACTCGAGTAGCACATTTCCTTGAAAATGTCTTGATTTATTAGCTAACCAGCAGCGTGTGCTTTAAGCTTGCCCAACATTTATTTCTTGAATTCCATTCAATTTAGCTGAAATCAATTCAGTTCCGTCAATCAGCGAATTGTCCACATAAAATTTTCTGTAAATTAATATTAATTACTGTTTCAAGTAAATGGAAATACTTGTAGGTAATTACCACAAAACCGACATTGTTTGCGATCAAAGGGCAATACGTAATTAGACTAAATTGTTTACTGAGGCAAACAGCTGTAAGATTATTATGAAATGAAAGGCAGGTGAATATGCTCGTCTAATACAAATTCGCGTTAAGACTACTTCAACAGTCTTGGAAGATTCAACCCAAAATCATCATTCCAATAATATTTAAACACAACAATAAAACATTTTCAAATAAATGCCCAAAGTCCCACAAACGGACAATTACGAGTGGTATTCAAGCTAACAACATTCTGCTTTCGAAAGTTAATGATATTTCTCACAATATTTACGAGTTATTTCAACCACTCTCCTAATTAGGTAATTTTTTTGCGAGAAATAAGTTCATTCGACAGAGCAATGCTAATTTTAGCTGTGTAACATAGGAATTTCTTTTGAATTCAGACTATTGATTTTCACCTCATTAAATGTAATTGGAGAAGAAATGCTTAGTTGAATTAATTTTTTGGTGTTCCTTTTTTTTAAAATTTGGTTTATGAAATCCTTTGTTGCGCTAGGTCCTTACTAAATTATTTTAAATTTACATGAATATGAATACTAATACACCAGTGTCGTCAGCAATGGAAGACACAAGTGTAGAAGAACAAATAGATTGCCAAGTGGATATGGAGGTGCAACATTCTCTTCGTTCAGGCAGCGAAATAAAGGCTGAAAAAGAGTACACTTCCACCACCCAAACCGGTAAACCCTGAGAAGCCACAAAAAAATGAGCTCAAATATTTAGCTCCCTTAAAGAACTACGAACAAATTATGAGTTAGCCACAAGAAACAAATGATTTCGGCTAGCTCACTTAATTACAAAAAAGATAAAGAAGTCCGTTACTGCCGACGAAATACAGAATCACGCGTATTTTCCCCCAGGCGAGAAGAATCTGATTGTGATGGTTTGAGAAGCAGGGCTCCTGGCCACTAGAAATCTTATTTCGTAAATTAAACAATGGAACTTCTTTGGCATCTTAAGTTCTCCTTCCGATAAACGAGACTAATATTTATAATACTAAAGCAGTCTGCCACTTGATCGGCCAAGTTGAAGCACAGCGACCGCCAGGAGGGTAATTGCAGGGCAATAACTTCTGCCATGCACAAGCGAATCCAGTTAAGCGCAAAAGATTTGCAGGTTACTTCTCATAGAGCACTAAACAGCGCGAAGAGAATGCTGAATGTATCAACTGTGACGGTGAATCAAAGAATCTCTAATACTTAAGGAAGACGTTTGTACAGATGTTGAAAGTAAACCCTCTTTCATTATTCTCAACTCCTGCACTCCAACCAAGAACCCATTCTTCAAAAACTAAAAACAAATACCTCAAATACGGCGCACTTTGTCCACTGTCCCGCAGCTGGCTATAATGATTTAACTGTTGTGCAATATGCAAAGACAGTTCCAGGACATTATGTAAGAAATGATGGAAAAAATGATGCAGTGGATGAACATTCCCAGTGCCAAATATCAATAACAGCAAATTTTAATGGCTATTCCCTGTCACATATTGATTCTCGCTTGGAATGCGAATGCCATTATCAGCAAGAATGGAGGGATGATGCACTTTCTATATTATTATAGGATCGGTCATCCAGATCACATTTTCAAAACAAGCTGATCGCCTCCATATCCCTAACCAAAATTAATACCGTGGCGATAGCATAACTGGTAGAGGTGAACTCACTGCAATGCTTATGAGAAGAACCATGAATCACATACACATCCGGATTCTCATCCTACAGCAAGTTGAAGCGACCGTCATCGAAATACACACGGATTCTTTTGAGTTAACGGCAATTTCCACGTACATCCCGCCTAGGAAAACTCACTTTGGCTTGCACCTTAGTAAACTATTCGAATACGAAGTTCCTATATTTTTTTAAAAGGGGACCTAAAAGCTCATCATTTCCACTGGGGAAACGTGAGAATCCACAAAGCTAGAATCGGGCTTCCAAGGTTTATTGCGGGCCATCATGGGTCATATGGATTGAAATTTGATAGTACTGACAAAGCGGAGGCATTCGCCGAGATACTGGAGCTTCAACTCCAAGAAATCTACTCTTCGGAGGATGACGTTAGCGAGGAAGTTTCTGTGTCTGTTGATCTTTGTCCTGCACCAGCAAGAGACTCTAGAATCTGGCCAACTAATTCCAGAGAGATCAAACAGCTAGTAAGTGAATCGAATAAACGGAAATCAGTTGAATCAAACTTGAAAATGAATGGAATATATGTATATATATATTTATATATACATATATATATATATATATATATATATATATATATATATATATATATATATATATATATATATATATATATATATATATATATATATATATATATATATATATATATATATATATATATATATATATATATATATATATATTCAACAGTAATCTGCTAGTGGATGTACCACTACACAATCAACACTATTTTTAGAATGAGAGCTTCGAAAGTTTGAAAGGCAATGATTATAACATTTTGGAAACCAGGCAAAGACCTATGCATCCCACAATACCACCAATAAGCCTTCCGTTCTCGCTAAGAGTTTTCTTCGTTTTTTAATGAGATAGTGGAACAAAAATACATCATACCGGTGGTACAATTTGGTTTCAAGCGACTGCATTCTACTGTACTCCAGCTCGCAGAAATGATGATAGGTGCAGTACCAGATAAGTACAGGATTCTACAGTAGAAAATCAATGAGCTGATGTTCGATGTGGCCAAGACGCTTGGACATGTTCGATATGGCGTTGATAAAGTATTGCTTACGGGACTAATTTTCGAAGTGTATGGTTTCCAAATACCACTACCCTTCATTTATTTAATTGTAAAAAAATGAAATCAAGAGAAAAATCAGTTGCCCTACACCTACAGGCTCATAAGCTTACTTTCGTCTCTTTTTGAAAAACTAATTCAACCTCGGTTGCTCTTTCACCAGCTTGAAATAAACAATATCTTCCCGCACTTTCAATTTGGCTTCGATCACGCAACAGAGCACCAAATTTCCCGTGTTAGCAAAGATAACAAACGTTCCCTTTCAAACAAGAATTCTACTGCCATGGTAGCTTTAGAAATTGAAAAAGTATTCAATACTTTATGGTATAAAGGTTTGTTGCACAAAATGATTAAACTTAAATTCACTGATCATATGGTCAAACTTATTCAGTCTTTTCTTACTGATCGGTCATTTCAGGTCAAAATAAACAGCTGCAAATCTTCAAGACATCAGGTAGCAACTGGAGTTCCACAAGGCTCTTGTTTAGGTCCAATTTTATTTGGTATACTCGTATATACAGCTGACATTCCTTTGGATCCTTGAAACTATCTGGCAATTTTCGCGGTTGATGTCTGTAGCTATTCTCATGACTCTAACCCTAAGGTCATTTTAGAAAGCTTGGAACATCATCTTGTGAAGTTGTACAATTATTATTTTAAGTAGGAAATCAAAGTGAACCCCGAAAAAAACTAAGGTAAATTTTTGTAGCATAAAGAAAAAAAACGAACAAATTTCCCTTGGCAAGTTTTATTGATCTGCCTTAATGTGACTCTCGACAAAAAGATTACTTTCAAAAACCACAGTGAAAATACTTGTCTGAAAGTATCAAAATGTATTCATGTTCGATGTCCCTTAGTTATTAATACTTAAATCTCTATCCAGCTGAGCTTACATAACAAAATATTGATCAAGAAGGTAATATTTCATCCAATAATGTTTTGTAGTACACTGGTGTTCGAGTGCAGCTTTTTAATTAACTAGATATGGCAAAATAAAACCCTCAAAATTATTTACGACAAATCTTTTTACGAGGGATTTGCATAATCTTGCGCGAGTTCTTCCTATTAAATCTTTGGTGGAAATTCGATCCCAAAAATTCATTTTAACGGCATCAAGCTGGGAAAGTGCCCTAATTCTATGCTCGCGAAGAAGTCTAAGCCAGAAATTTATTTTTCACCTTCTTTTCTTCGCTATTGTTACCTTTTTTCCTTCTGTAGTACTGGTTTTTACTTTTCAGTTTAGGTTTTAAGGCACAAGTTGTTTTTATAGCAAAATAAAAATTCAACCAGAGGTTTTTGCTAATATTTCCATGAATTTTCTGAGAGTATACCGAATGAAATTTGCAATAAGTACGTATGTACAAAGGTCTAAAAAAATCAAACATAGTTGGAAAGATGTCAATCTAAATCCCTAAATTTAGTTGTTATGTATATGCTTGTATGCATGAGGGCAGAAGTTTTTGGGCTACAATCAAGAACTACCTATCCATAATGCAGATAAGACAAGCTAGATTCCCGCAAGGTTCACCACTAATAATTTTTCTACGTGGAAAAATAAGAACAATTTCAAAACGTAGCTGTTGTTTTAAATATTCATTGTATTACGTATGGTTGGCCATTGTAACACAGATATAAAATCGGTTAAGAAGTGAAGCTCCACAAAATTTTTTTCTTTCCTATACAACGTTTAGGAAAATTTAGTGTTGCGTTCGTTGTATATTTTGTAAGTGCTGCTACAGTTTCCCAAAGATTTTATGGTTCCATATATTCAGATATATGAATCGAATTTTAAAAATATACATTGTCAATCATTTTCTAGCCATTAATGGAATCAAAGCTTGAACCTTCCCAATGAAAGCCATGTATGGAATGAATTTCGGAATGTAATGCTGATGTTACTCCGATGTCAAAACTGCAGATGGCTTTCATTGTTTCCCCGAATTAAGATTCGTAATATTTAGTTTTTTCACTATTATCTCGTTTTGTAATTTTTCTATCGCCTCACTGAGTTATTTCTGGCTAAGCTCTTCGAGTGAAAGTATTTTTCTCAATATATTTTAAGGCAGTTTGACTAAAATACAAGACACCGTGAATTTCACATAAGTCTTTTATCCGATTTTAAGTTCTCCCTGATATAAAAATGCTTGCATTGTTTTTATGAATATTTTGGATTAATTAGTTTAACATAAGTAGCTGAAATTAGTTTAACATAAGTAGCTGAAACTAGATAAATATTGAGCATAGGCAAAATATCGTCGAAAAACAAGGCTTGTAATATACAATCAAGTCTAGATATATCTACGAAAACTTCTCAAATTATCAAATCAATCGAAAGAATTTCCCTCTATCTGTCGTAAACTACCAAATCAAATTGCATAGAGAAGACTACTAAAACTGTCAAAACTAATATCCAAACTAAATTGAAACAAATCAAACACTCAGTATCACCACACAGTCGAATTGAAATCAGCTCCGGTTATTGCATTGAAATTACTTAACCTACAGATCCACATATTCCTTTCTTCCTCTGCAAACATCTTGACATTAATGGACGGGTTAGTCATCGATCCATCGATTGGTCCAGATTTAAATGATTTCATATTAAATCCGTTTTTGCCTTCGATGCAGATAATTTCGGCCGAATGGAAATTGATTCAGCAAATCATTCATGAGTTGTTGATTGGCCCAACGGAAAGGAATCAAGTTTTAAATGGAGATTTAACCGATTGAGTTGGGAAGAGTACTTGAGAACCAGCTCGGCTAATGAAAAATGAATTTACTCAAAACGATAGGAAATGAATCGGTTAAGTAGGCAGGTATTTTGCGTGAGTGCTTAACGCTCTACTCCCACGCAGATTAACTACAAATAAAATTATTGTGAATGAGTTTGGAAATTATGTAAATATTTGTAAAAAGGTTTGATGAAGCTTTTGATATTATTTTTATTAAGAATTAATACAGGTGTTTTTTTATGTTTGATAAATTTCGGAAAATAATTTGAAATCATATTCAAAGGAAAATGATTTTTCTTAAACCATGCAAACTTTAAGTTCTATCATGTTGAATTTTTATTTTTCCTGTTTCGACTTGATACGATTATTTCAAATTGCTCAAGATTTAATGAAAAATCCAACAAGCAATTACATAGTGCAAATACAACCTCTCAATGTATTTCGGATCATTTGGGACCTTGCGATGTTCTACATCTATGACCACTCCTTGCTTTGTTGAATTTTGTTAAAAGAAAATATTCTGCAAAACTCATGGTTTTCTGAGAAATACTTAGCACAAATAGAATTTCCGAACCCAATTGATGAATCTCTTATTCGTATATCTCATCCATTTCTCGGGAGTACTTAACGAGCGCACACAATGCTAATCAGACCTCATTGCTGCCCTCGCACAACATCAAAAGCCAAAATCAGTAATCTTAACACCACCAACAGGAAATCATGCATAATGAAATCCTGTCTTGTGGCTCGCCGTATTCATCCTAATTTATTAGCCAAACTGACACGTTATTAAAACTTTTAATCCTACACCACATAGGTACATACATACATGTGTACATCCTTCTTGACAAAAAAAAACCCCACACCGAATCACATTTTCTTCGCCGGCTTTTCACTGTACATAAATCCACAACTTTCATCATTCCGATCTTCGGCTTCGCTTCTCACTTCAGAACTTCATGTCGTGCAAATATAATTTATAGTGTGCACATTTGTCGTAATTTGTTGTAATAATATCTTAAGCGGCCGGCTGCAACGTAGCCAACCCGAGGCAAACCCATCTCCTGCCACGCCAGCCACTATAAATAGTTGTCACCGAAATCTACAAGAACTCTGCAAAAATTCTTCCTCGTTACTTCCAATAATAGCCACTAGAATGCCGTCAGCGACATGAACGTGTAACGGACAGAGCGACAGAAGGACGTACGATCCCCGAAGGACTTATGAGATGATTACGCGGCAAAATTTTACCGAACGACGACGGCACAGGCGAACGAGCACTGGCCACGCGGCTCGAATAATTCGGTGAAAAGCGCGATGCCACAACTTTCACTGTCTCTGGCTACGAAGCAACTGATGGTCGAGGCCGATTCAGTTTTCCCAGTTTCTACACATTTTCCACATTTTCTCGCTTGCAAATCCATTCAAGCTGTATGCCATGTGCGTGGTGGAGTCAAGTTCCTCCCTCGATTAGTTCCTCTGGCTGGTGTCGAAACCAAGTGCATCCGTAGATTCAGTTTTATGGTGACTCTGCCTCATCAGGTGGAAAACCTGCTGGGCGGTTTGCAAGGCTGTTCTAAGGGGGGTGATGATGAGGTGATAAAAGCACTCTTCTTCGTCCCATTGAACGCTCGTGCACATGGCTGGAAAAGCATAGGGCAATTGATCACATTCCTCATGTTGTTGCTGTTACTCGGCTCACTAAAGCTTTCGTCGCAATCAGTCCGATGCAATGCAATGCAATGCGGGTGCATCAATTGCAATGCAATAATAATCGGAGTCGGATTTTTTTTTCTTTCGAAAACACGTGTGGGAAATGGAAATTAATAAACGCATCTGATTGTGAATGCATTGGCAAGATACATATCTGTCAGTAGGTTTATCGGTGAGTGCAAATGGAAATTCTCTGCTTGTCTCCATATCACCGGTTGAATATTTAATGTACTTAAATCAATAACCCGAAAGTCAATTATCGTATTTTTGACAGAAATGCGAATTGCATATGAATTTTGAGCGATGCCCGTTGGAAAAACTCGTTGATTTTAAGCGATAAATTGTGGAAATTGTAGTTGGTTTAAACTTTACGTGCGTGAAAAAGTTCCCGGATACTTTTGGATGCTTCGATTGATTTTTCGTTTTAGTTTCTGTGTCTGAATTCAGTTGAAGTTTTATAAAATTTAATAGCATGACTTTTTTTTAATATTTTTTGATCAACATTTAATTTTTGAGTCCAAAGTAGCTCCAATAGGTACTAGAATATCTATGAATCTTTGCATGAACATTTTCGAAATGCATTTATATATTTTTCTAGATTTTTGAAGAAAAATAGCATTAGGATCACTCAGCGAAATAATTCAATGAGATTGCCTCATCTGTTTATCTTACTTGGAGCTTATTCGTGTTAAGTTAAAATTAGCCCTTTAATATTTTATTGAACTTTCAAATAACGCCAAATTTTTATGGGATGGTAAAAAGTATTCGAAATGAAAATTGATGTTTTAAATTTGCTGGTCGAACTCTCGGTGGATGCCTACAAATAGGATAGTCACAGAAAATCTGAAAAATTTCGAGTTGTGTTAACTTCTAACACATCTATCAACCCTATAATTACCGCAGGAATGCAAACAGAAAGCTTTCAAATCATCGACGTCCCTGAAAATTTTTCGCTTTTTGCAAAATTAGAATAGAGCCGACTTTTGACATATTATTACTAAGGCATGTTACCATTACATTTTCAAAGATTTCTCATCTCGTATTGAAAGTAAGCACCAAACGTTTAAATTTCAAAGATTTTGAAATTTTCATGAGTGGTGACCCTTAAAATCATTCTACCTCTATAACTTCCAATGGAGCCATCGGAGTACGTCAAGCAGATGTGTTGTAGCAGTGTTGGGCCGATAAATCGACAGCTGATATTTTTCACAGTCAATGAAAAATCACTGGTGGCTAAATATTCAAAATCACAGTAAACGAAATCAAATGATAGCGAACGAGACCTCACCGAAACAAATCATCAAGAACGAAATCACACAAAAAATTACTGTGACGGAAAGCACAGCGAGCAAAGTCACAGAGCCAACGAAATTACAATGAACTAAGTAACCGACTACGAAAATTGTGATACGCTTTGATTTTGGTAGCTGTGGTTTCGATCAGATTGATTTCGATGGCTGCGAATTTGTTCGCTATCATTCCGTTTGCAGTGATTTCGATCGCTCTGATTTTTTCCCGATTTGTGAATTTCGACATTGTGCTCAAGTCGAATTTCGTGAGTGAGTTTATCTCAGGAGTGCGTTACCCAATCAAACTCAACTGAACTGATGTATATAAGGAGTAGATTTATGCTAGGATACGGTAACGCTTTAGAATTTTTGAGCTGAGTGCCTAAAAATATCCAATAAAATATTATAAAATTTCAAGTGGTTATAGTTTCTGCCAGGAAAATCAAATCATTACTTATTTTTGATGAATGTTCAGGCAACCCTGTAGACACGGTGGGTACGAGAAAAAATCCTTCAAATCATCGAGCTTTTTGAAAATTATTCGAATTTTGGGAAAAAATACAAACACAGTTAGTTTAAAATTTTCAAAACTCTTCAGCCCACAAGAATTACCCATTGATGACCACCAAATTACCCATTGATGACCACTCGAATTCGGGTTCGCGAAAACTCAAGGCCGGATCATCAGATCAATATGTAATTCACAGGATATATTGGTCTTGAGTAGGAGCAGGTCTGATAAAAAATAATTGAAAAATGTCAGAAACCCTGTCGATGTGGAATTGAAAAATGACTTTCTTCCCCTTATATGATCCCTGATCTCTTATCATACTATTGGTTGGTTTCAGTGTAAGCCAAGTTTGACAAATTTTTGGTTACTAGCTACGATGATTTAGGACTTGGTTTTTGTGCCAAGAGGTGCTAACAAAAATATAAGTAAAATATATTTAATTTGGCGAAATTCGATTTTTTTTTTGTGTGTTTCAATCCTAAATCATCCCATCCCAACAACAAACAATGCTGCCCTCTAATTGAATTGAAATTTGACACGACATAAAACAACCTGGTAAACTTTTAGTTATGGCACTCGGTCATTTTCTTAAATTTCGATACTTTTCGGGGCGGCAACTCACAAAATATTTTCATACCTGTATCTTTCGGTCTATGGCTTTAAATAACATAATCGGATCAAAGCAGTACAAGTCTTTGGATACCAGAGAGCCTGAGATCTTGAACGCTGTGTACGTCCATGTGGAAACACGCAGAGCCAAGAATCGGTCCCTGTGGGATACCTTTATTTACAGAACATTCTTTAGTGCTGTATCCTGCTTGTTCACTTACTCTGTCACTATAATCCTATCTAGTAAATATTTTTTTTTACAATGGATTGAAACTTCATGTAAATGCCATACTTTTCAAGTCGTTGAAGCACAATTGCATGATCACTGGTATCAAAAGCTTTTTCTAACATCGATGAAAATTGATCCCATTTGGTTTTTTTCTATCAAATAATCAAGGAAGTCAACCGCATCTAGATTAACCGCAATCATGCTACTCTTCTCTTGGAAATCCTATTCCATTGGAACTAAACTTTATGATTCGTCAAAACAATTGATCATAAGAGCATTTATAACTTTTTCGAACACTTTACATATCGCATTAGTGACGGCTATTGGGCGATAACTTGAAGGATTCGAAAGGTTTTCTTGAATTAGTTAGTAGAAATTTTCGAAGAAACAATTTTTGTTAATTTTTCCCTAAACATGAGAAATTAAATAGACTCTGACACAAGTAAAAATTTAAATAAAAACAAAAAAAAACCAATACAGCTTTAGTGATGCTTATTTGATTTTCTAAACTGAGATCGAATAATTAGAAAATTTTAAAAACAATCTAATTAAGGTAAATTTCAAAATTCGAAATTAAAATATAAATTGTCTTCGTCATAAGAGATGGATGATGTGCAATAAGCTTATCAACTTCAAATCTTTGCACTACCTCAAAAAAAAAGTTTATTTTTATTAGTTACGTCAAAGATTTCCTTCACCCTTCGAAATCAAATCAATCCGAATTTAATTGTTTGATTTTTTTTAAATTTAGTTTTAATTGATTTTACTTCGAATGGAAGTCGTAAAAAACCCAATGAAAAGTATATTTGTCCTCGAGTCAGTAAAACGTACTATATTTTTCCCCAGAAAAATTGATGAACAGTAAACGAATCCTTTTCATCAGTAAAGAGTTCTTTTTTATCCTTGAATGAGTTTGCAAAAATGTTTACTCATTCGAAACAAAAACTGAAAGGTTTGTGGATTTTATAATTATAATAGAGCTTCTATGTATCGGCATAATTGTTATCTAGGTAAATCAGAATGAGGTTGAAAGAGACGTCGTTTCACAAATGATTTTCAGTGTTCTAAATGATTAAGACAATTGGCCCTTTTTGACCTAATTTGACTAATTTTTCAAGTGTTTTGGCATAAATTTCTCAAAGTTCGTTGATCCAACGCTAAACCCGAGTTCGAGCTTGTAGTACCTATGGCACAAGTCAGCACTCTTTTCACTATTCACATGACAAAAGTAGATTCCATCAAAAATATCACAAAATCCACTATTATTTCAATCAAACTCTTCAATGAAAAATCCAATCATCTCTAAAGCAGACACAAAAATTTCAATGGCATCATCATCCAATCAAATTCTGTTGACCAAGCCGTTCTCTATTCAGTAATATACGTGGAAATAACATCATTGTCCCTAAACAAGCAACGAAATTCCCTTTTCAAACAAACAATCTACCTAATGCAAAATTCCAATCATAGATTCACGCAACCAATTATTGATTCTCAATAAAGGTATCGCCAATAAAAATAAATAAAACACTCAACGTAACCAATTTGTCCCACAGCTCACATCAAACATCTGCTCGGACATACATATCAATATCGATCCCAATCGAAATTTGTTAATTGCTCCAATCTCCAAATCGACCTGAAATTCAGTAAAGTCCTGAGTTACGAGTATATCAATCGAAACAGATAACAACGACGATAACAACGACTATAATTTGACATTGCTCCAATACTGTCGAATAATCCGGATTCCGCAGCAGTCGGCTGTCGCGATGCTAACGAGAACGATTGTTTCAAAGAACCGCCAAGGGGCACGAGTACAGACCGTTATCGCTCCAAACGTTCTAAGAGCACCCCGAGAGTATCAATTATGAAAGGCACTTGACCCCGATGATGCCTCAAACGCTAAATATCGAAAGTCAATAAAGATGTGATCCTTAGGCGGACATGGACAGAGGACGACGCATCACACAGGATACGTTTCGATTGCAGGCACGGCGTAGTGCAGCCCGGATGTGAAAGAGGGAGGCTCGAGTGTAGAATCACTTGAGCTATCGGTCACATCGCAATCTTTGCGAACTATGAAATGGAAGTATGAAAGCGAACAAGCCGAAAAAGGATTATCCTTCAGATACTGCTGCCTCGTCATAATTTGATGAGCACAAACGTATGTAGCGCATCGTTGGGCCATATAGAAAGAGGTGAATTTTCCTGTTTTCACAGTCAAATTTAACTTTTCAATAAAACATTGCAATCATTTTCATCAAACGATTCCCACACGTTGAATAATGTCTTGCATCGATGTCTAAAAAGATTTACTCTCAATTCTAACAACCACATCCTTTTGACCAAACGTTTCTCTATGTCCACTGAACGCTCGCTCGATAGCGCTGAGCCTGACTGAGTAGGAAAAAAGTGGGTGACGGTAGGCCGTATCGAGTGGCTCTTTGTGGAAAATTCACCCATAAATTATCGCTCGAGGACATTCTTTCCCGGCGAAATTCGAATACTGTTCTATAATAATTGACAAGCAAAAAGGGATGAACGCTTCACAAGCGATTTTCGTTCGGGTCTAAGCACAAATCAATGGATTTGGGCTATGTATAGTACGAAGGGTAGCACAGTAGCCTACATAAACAATAATCGGTTTGGTGTGGTAATGGTCGAACTGATAAAGCTTGACGGAACTCTAGGAAACTTTCAAACAGTTGTATACATTGCGTGGCAACCGGCTTGCAAATTTACGAAATCCACTTCAAAAGTAATCATTTATTGTTGGTCTGTGAAAGTGATATCTATTTTCAATGCCTTGTTTGTTATATATGTGCATATGAAGGACATTAGAAACGGGTTGTGTGCTGCGAGCTGTTGAAAAAAGGTCAGGTGCATTTTAAGCGGAAAATGGATAAAGGATAATGAGATTGGATATATTGAACTGAATGAGAAAATACTTGTTCTAGCGGAATTATTGCTAAGGTTGAAAATAATGACAATTCTGAAAAAAAAAGTTGCATGTTAGAAAATATGGTGGTGGATTAAAATTGAAAGTACATTATTCATACATGCATTAATTAAGAATGGAAACTCAATTCCTGGAAGGGCTTAGAATGGCTGAATTTTTAAATGGACTATTCGAAATAAAATTTCCAGGGAATTTTTGGTAAGAATTAGTAGTGGAAATAATACCATACGTAAATCTCAATCCTAAAAATCCTGGCAGTAAGATGTTATTGTCTCTGAAGAGAAGAAAACTTGAAATATATTTCCAATATATTTCATCGTTGGATAATTACATTTTTTGACTCAAACAAAATATTCCATTTCAATCATTTACAATGACATACACTTACTATAACCCCACTAGTGCTCAATTATCCATCAGGAATTTGGCATTCTGATGAGAATATATGATATAATTATTATGCGCCCAACGTGGGTGGGTGGTCCAGTAAAGAAAACTACAAATTAGAGACAGATTTAATTACATACTTAGCAATAAAGTAAACATTTATGACAGATCCAAACCTAACAAGTTCTTAAACAATTACTACTTGCCAATTATTGCTTGACATTATATAAACTTAAGAGACAAGTAACTGAATTTAACTTGAATTTTCTTTCAACTTTTTGTTGTTGAACTAAGAAACCAATTTTTCCGTTTGAAGAATTTTTCGATAAATACCGGTATTTTCATTGTGAAATAAATTATTTTTCAGTGGAATATTAAATATTAGTCTATTCTACTAATAGTCAGTAGTCTTCTTAAGTGAAAATTTTCAATGAAAATACCCTCAATTCTACACCGATAGAAGATGTTGCGCTGACTAGTAAGTCAAATAAAAATTGTGTTACTTTACTGTACGAAGGCCGAATCTCAGGACCACATTTTGCTATAGATTTAATGTTCAGTCAAGTATTTGTACTAGCACTTCGCTAAAGAAAAGGACGCACTGATTTTTGTCCCACTATGGAACCTTAGTAATATTCACTTTAATTTTTCTATTTTGTACTCGATTTTAGTGCTCTAACGTTGATTTGCATTTTCAAGGAAGGTCCTGAATATGACCTAGCTGAGATTTGAGTGGTGAAATGATTTCAAATTTATTTTTTAGCTCATGACCATAGTATCAGCTTTTTCGTTTCTATGATGACTTCATAGCTGGATCTGTTCTGTTGCTCATGCTTCTATCACCTCTAAGAGCATAGCTGAATTGATTTGATCAGAATCGAAAGCCTTAAGAACTGCTTGGCTATCCCATGAGAGTTTTTAATGTTTAGCTGACTCTTTTAGTGTTTCTTAGCTTTATTATATGTGTGACCTTAAGTTTAGCAGATAATTCATCTGAGTGTATAGTGGTCTTTTTAAGGCTATTACTAATTTTTGCGCCCTCGAAAGTTTGCTTTAAGCAGCACTTTAACTAGATCCCCAAACGTAGGTGTCATTCTGCACCTGGAGTTTGAAGTAATCCTCATTGCCCTTGCTAGCCTTTGGACAAAGATTTCTGAATCCAGACAGGCTCTGTGATGGCACTCACAAAAACACACTAAGTCTTTCGTGTGGATTTCATTAGCGCTTTGACGTATACTGAGGGTTTTTGGTCCTATTGAACTCTGTTCTTGCAACTTTTCTGAGTTTTCTAACTTCCGGTTCCATCATGACACCCTCGTTTTGGTAGGATTCGAGGACTATTTTGTTGACTTTGCCCATCGTGTTCTCCGGATACACCTTAGTGGTGTAATCTGGATGCAGGCCATGAGCAGCCGCTGTAAGGCTCTTTCGATGACCTTTGCAGTCTGTGCAATTCGGTTACCTGTACTTAATCCTTGTTGCAATATATTTTCCCAGCTCGAATATTATGTGTCTATGATCAGAGAATGAAACCCTGTAAGGACCCTCCTTCAAAAGAGACCTGTATTTGAATCGACACTAGTGTACTCTGATGGATTGGTGTAGTCTGATATTGGAAAACAGTTAATATTTGAGTGAATTGATAGCCTCCTTGCGGAATTCTACCCTTACAGCCCAAAAAATCATACTAATTTTTGTATGTAAGCTACATATTCTGCCTTGATTTACCTAGAGCTCTTGTATTAGCAAATAACGCCACAAACCTTTTCATTGGCATGTCGACTCCGTTGAGGAAGTTGCCAACAATGGTGTTAGGGTTTAAAATCAGAGATTCCTTCGTATTTCCCAGAGGCTAATTCGTTCTCACGGATTTAACTTTAGGACCTCCCACTTCACCCATTCAGTCGTTGGTATATCCCTACAATGCTACAAAGCCCACTTTGGAAGTGGTGTAAAGGAAACAAAGGGCAACACCTCCATATTTCTCTGTCAACATTATTTCCTCAAAGTCATTCTGTACCTCATCCGTTTTGACGCACGTGGGAAGTTCTTCGGGATAATCTATTAACATGATCGAAATTTTCACACTCTGGAAGAGTCCGCTTTAAGTTTTCTGTCGATACCTTTCACCAGGTTAGATGTTTTTAGTATTTGAGTACCTCATCCGTGCCACTTATCTTCATCATCTTCAAGTGCCAAACCTCATTCGCTTTCTGGCTACATCACTCATCATTGTCGACATTGGAACCTCTTTTGACGACTCCACCAAAGTTATACCGAAAACTTCCGTGCTTCAGGAGAGCTCTCCTGAAATCTTGTTGAGGGTCTTTCATCAGAGCTAAAGTGGAAGGTAGCGGAAGCCTTTGCCATATTTCTATCTTTTGTCTCGTAACTTTTTGGGCTCGAGATGAAACAATTGGTGTTTGCATTCTCTATCCTTTTCTGTTAGTAAAGAACTATCTCCTGCGCTCTTGTTTTATGCCTCAATTCGACGACCGGGTCTTTTCGTCTGACTTTTTATATCCACCTTATAATATCGGCCTTGTTCAGTTCTTTGATATGTTAGAAGATTCACTGGGGAACACCGGAGCTAAAATGTGTGCAGGCCCTGGATCCATCAAGTTGAGGGCACTTGAGGCAGACCCATCCCTTTTTATTAATTTTTTGTGACTGAGATGCTGGTCCAACAAGTATAAGGAATCAGAAATATCAGCCGTATTATATTCTGTATTCTGGCCTAGACATGAGTTTAGACGAGCTCTTGCCACTCAACCGCGGAATTCGCATACTAGCGACTGCTAGCTCTGCAGCCATTCCGCCCTCGGAACAGATTGTTCTACAACTTGCTTGCGGTTTTTTTCCTTAAAACGTGACCATATTACCTAATACTCTGTTTATAAAAGATTTTCCCCAGCAACCACCAAAAGGATGTAATTATCACACTTACTCTGATCCGAACAGAAACGGCACATGTGTTTGGAAAAATATTAAACATTCAGCTACCTCATCTAGAGTACATCAAATGGTTCCCTTTGATGAAAGTCCTTCCACAACTGGTTCATCATCCACTGTTACATAAACCTCCAATTTAAGGACATTATTTGGTATAATCTAAGTAAAACTATTCCTAACTTCTTGGAAGGGGAAAAAACATATTACGCTTGAAAAACAACAGATTACTTTTCTAAAGAAAAACATAGACTTTTAAGTCAGAACTTTAGCATTATTAAGCAGCACTCAAAAGACACGACGAAAATTCAATTTGAGCTCGAATTAATAAACAAGCTAAATATTTTTTCATAGGTATAACAGATTTCATTACATAACCGAAAAACAAGATGGCGTGTCGAATCTTGCTTAAACTTACAGTATTTTTACAGATTTATAGCAATATAAACATGAACGAAAAAATGCCTCCTTGTTTTATTATTTACCAACAGATTAACTATAGGGTTTTATAAACTTTCCGAATGTCAAACTGAAATCCTGAAGATTCAATACAAAAAGTGAAGTCGCCAAAAGCTGCTTATTTTCAAGAATCTGCTTGACGTCCACCAAAAATCAATATGACATACACAAATATTACAATACAATATGCAGAAACACACCATAAACTGCGACTTTTAGATTCATTTCCATGCCAAAGTAAATATTTATATGTTTTATTTGATTTGCCATAAATCCCACACAAGAGCATCAACTTACATGTACATATGAAATCTTCACCTATGAAAAAGACAATTTTCATGCTCATAAGCACACACTGACTTGTTGCTTTTATGTTTATTTTCAACGGTATTCGCCCGTTGCGTATTAGGAAAAAGGAAGAAATATTGCACAATAATTTCGAGATTAGCATGAGACCTCCTGTAAACAGTATCGACACCTTATTACTCGCACATTCTCTTATTCCTCGCATACCCTCTACTTCTACCGTTGCCGCATAACAAATACTACACCGTCGCTTCTGCACAACATATTTGTTCCTAAATCACGGCTAATCCCCGAACACACATCAGAAGAGAACACAAAGTCTTCCGCCAGAAATGAATATTGTGAATATTAGATAGAGAGGTGGTAGTGAAAGATGGCGAGCAGTAATGTGGATGCTTTTAATGACACATATTGAGTTGGGGCGAAGAAGCCAGCAATTCGTGGTAAGATTGGAGCGTACGTAAATTATTCGCATAAAAGGTGCTGGACGCCAACAGACCACCACCATGGACTCATTCTGTTCCCATCGTGGCTTCGCGTTCAAGAGAGTATTCTGCTGGTTGGTAAAAAGTAGTCGAAGCTTAAATAACGGTACTCACCTTATTGTGGCCAGTAAATTCCATGTCGTAACTAATCCAATTAAGCAGCTTTGCTGATCCGACGACCACGTCAAAATCGCTTTTTTCCGTCCGTCGAAGAGGCAAATGAGTCTCGAGGACGGTGGCCTCAACGTCGCGACGCAGCAGCGAACCACAATGAAAAAGCAGAAATCCTTGCGGAAATCACATCAGCAGATCCGATGCTCTAGTCCTTTCAGGAACACCCTCAGCACTAGCTAACTGGCTAGCTGGCTGCTTGGGCGACGACACGCCTGTCGGAAGATGAAGGTGTTGAAGATGCTTTTGTGGTCAAATGATGTGCTCATTCATCCAGTTAATCCGCAATTGAAGGGACGTCGAGCGCAACAGGACCGTCGACACGATTATTAATTTTTCGAGAAAATTTCAGATAGTTGAATGAAGATTTCCTGGTGCTGTGGGTATCCGTTGTGTGATACTCAGTAAATTATGATGAGCTTGGGGTGTGTGATGATGCTGTGCTGATGTTGTAATTAGACCTTTAAAGCAAATTTCAAATAGTAATCGGTTAATGGGATGTTGGAATTATTGATGAGATCTTTTATTAAGTGTACACGTCAAAGGAATGTTTCAAGGAGATTAAAAATCATTAGATGAAGAGAATCATTTGGAAATTTTTGATGAGTCGACAGATAATTGATGCCATGGCAACTGATTCGTTGATATCGTTGGCAACTTTTTCTAATATTTCTTAAGTATAATAATTTTAGATAGCTTTAAGTGTTTGCATAGTACAAGGGGTAAATAATGGATTTTTTTATTTCATTGTCTAAATTGGAATTTCATGCAAAAATCTTCCTGTTTAGTATTATTGCTAACAGTTTATGTTGGACCCAGATATCTTGACATAGCTCAACCTCTGAGTCTGACGAGAACATCTCCTTGATTGGGTAATAGGTGGCAGTTGCCTTCGTTTGAACCATCCTGCCCTCGCCATTCCAAACATTTTATCTAAGCTAATTAAACTTAAAATCGAACCAATAAGATACAATTTTGACACATTATGCGCCAAATTTGTTTATATAAATAAGAATTGAGACTTTAAATTGAGTTGGGTAATGCCTAATAAGAGACTAGACAGACAGCTCAGCCTAAATGATCATTTGTCGTAAGTGATCATTTAAGTGCTGTGTCTCATATGGTAATTTGGGCTAATTACTACCAGTGCTGCCATTTATTTTTTTGGAATAATGCTAGAATCAATTTTATTTAATGCTAAATAATGATTTCTTATTTAATTGAAATAAACATGGTTCAATATGAAAACAATATGTATATTTATGTGAGGGTTGATCAATAAGTAATGAAAATAAGTAATGAAATAACCTATTTCCAGTTCGCATAAAATTCCAAAATAAATTTTTTTTCTGCTACATATACTCACTAAGTCAGCATGAAAAACACATATAAATAGGAGTCGATTCCAGGGAGCTACATTCATTTGAATACAAACAGTCGAAGAGAGAACGTCTAAATGGGGAAAAACATAATGAAAGCTGTCATTAAGTACCTCTGTTTGAAAAAACTGTCTACCAGAGGCATACACGGCGATATGGTGGAAACATTAAGGGACTCTGCTCTTCCATATTCCACCGTTGCACGCTAGGCCAAAGAGTTTAAGCTGGGAAGAACACCCACTGAAGATGAACACCGCGAAGAACATCCATCCACATCCCTCACTGAAGACAACGTAAAAAAGTCGAAGATGTCGTGTTGGCAGTTCAAAGAGTGATCCTCAGGCATGTAGCTGAGGTCACAGGGATCTCATATGGTAGTGCTCGAAAAATCTTTGCCAACAAATTACATATGCAGAAGGTTTCTGCGCGTTGGGTATCGAGAATGTTAACGGACGAGCATAAGAATAAACGAGTCAACATTTGAAGGATGAATCTCGAAAAGTTCCAGGCAGATCATGAGAATTTTTTGTCACCTTTCGTGACCATGGACGAGACCTGGATCCATCATTTTGATCCAGAAACCAAAATGCAATCAAAGACCTGAAAGCGACCCTCTTCATCGACGCCGAAGAAATTCAAAGTATCAAGGTCGGCAGGAAAGGTTATGGCATCAGTTTTTTGGGACGCCGAAAAAATTATTATGGTGGAATATTTGGAAAAGGGAACCACTATATCAGGCTTTTACTAAGCTGAGCAAATAAGAAGATTGCGAGAGGCGATGAAAGAGAAAATATACGGTAAACTGCGAGCCGGAGTTCTGTTTCTTCAAAATAACGCACCGGCTCACAAGGCTGCAGTTGTGATGGATGCAATTAAAGAAACAGGATTCGAACTACTTGAACACCCACCCTATTTGCCAGATCTAGCTCTCAGTGGCTTTTAGCTCTTTCCTCGGCTCAAACAACACCTTCAGAGTAAGAAATTTGAAGATGATAGGGAAGTGATGGCCGCTGTTGAGGCATTTTGGGAGAGTCCAGATAAATAATTTTTTTCTAAGGGTATCCTGGGTTTGGAAATAGATGACTTGGAATAGATGAAATAGATAGACTAAATGTATTAACTTGTTAGAAGGCTATTTTCTACCAATATTTTTCAAAACATCGTTTGGAATCTCACAATCAAAACATTAACATTATTTTTAAGTGAAGAAAAAGTATTAGTGTCGGATAACGAAGATTTTTCTCCAACGTTATCCGTGCGATCACTTGCATTTGAAGCCCTAACAAAACAATTGATTCACATTATTCAGGAAAAAATATCTAACTAGAATGCACAAACTTTGTTAAACTTGAACTTGTGGATGCCCGAGGCTCCTGGGAGTCTGAAGTGCATGGGACCACATCACTGATTTTTAGCATCATCATGATTTAATTGAACGTTACCATATTTAAAGCAATATAGATGACTTTATAATCTTTATATTTTAGACTTTATAATCACTATCATTATTTCAAAATCAGACAACTGCCACTTCTGGTTGTCACTTTTAAGAAAATGCTATCAGCGCGTTTTTGTATTTTTCATGAATTTCCGCCACCACATGATTCAGGAAATATCCTTTCATGAACGCGACTGAAAGTACACGAACAGAGCTATTATTGAGAAAAATTTGATGGGCGAGATTGTAAATAGATAAGTGACAAATTATTCCGAAATTTAATTTTAAATGCTAGAAATAATGCTAGATGCTAACTCCGAATTTCGAATGCCGTTTTGGAAAAAATAATGCTAGATCTAGCATTCAAAATGCTAAAATGGCAGCACTGATTACTACTAAATGATCAAATTATCCATCATCAAGCAAATCTCTAATGATCATCAAACTTTGGTAGTTTATTCCTAAATGATGTAGAGTTGCCCGATATGATATATAATCCCCTTCTAAAAAGTCGCTTTTTTTTTTATATAAAATTTAAATTCAAAATATTTACAGAATTTTAATGTAGTTCTGGCGCGGTTTGTACTCCAACTTCATTAAATAGAACATAAAAGGGGCAACATATGTTTAAAACACTTTCAATTTCTCCATTTTTCAAAAACTAATCGCTTTGAGTGACAAACAGTCAGTGACAGTATTCATCATTACTGCAAGGGCTGTTAGTAAGCAACTTTTAGATAACTAATTTAAGTATAAATGATCATTAGTAAATTAGTAATTTAAGTACCTATCTGTCTAGGCTGTAAGCCTTCTTTTAGTTAATAATTTAAATAAGACCTTTTAACAAGAATAATATTAAATAAAACAAAGTCTGAACGTACAATTATTCTACGAAAAAAATCAGATCAGCATCAACAATATTTTTTTTTTCAATTAACAATCCCTGTTAATCAAACGACCTCACAAATCATCATTTAAAATCTAGATTATAATAAGACCAAAATGAAAAGAACGCCTATAAATTAGATAATCTCATCATTAATTTTTCGGGCTTAGTAAATTATTATCTGCATGATTTAATAACATTAGTACCCGTCGCGTTGTTAATGGGCCGGCGAACTGATAAGCGTGCAGGCGTTTTACTTCTATGAATCATGTCTTAATGTTGGTATTTGTGTTTCGTGCTCTTATCCGTAGATTTTTGAATTATATTCAAATAAATTAAAATAGAAGTGATTTTCCTCTTCGTGAAGTTTTTAAAGTCAATTAGAAAGAAAATATGACACATTCTTGCTTGAATTTATGCTAGCAATTTCCAACGAGCTAACGATAATGTGAAGAAATTAGAAGCCAACTAGTGGAATATTTTGTCAATGCATTCTGTATAGAATAGATGCATTTACCGAAATGAGCCAATTCGAGATTAGAAAATATAATTGATAAGCCATTATTTAGTCTAAAAATATTTGAAAGGATATCGTCAGCTTCTATGAATTCAATATTGCTTACTCTATAGGATGAGATTTAAAGTAGGTATTCTAAGTAAAGGCACTGTGAATTTATTTTTCATTTTCTAGGAGACGTGGTTTTTTTATTACTTTTTATTACATTATTACTTTTTTAGCTGATTCTTATACGCCTTTCAATTTTTTAATTTTTTGAATTTTGAAAACGTAAGTTATTCTCTTTGTGTAATTAAATTTATCGAATACTTTGTTATATTTATTTATTGTTGTCTACATCAATAGTTACGTTCCAATTAAAAATTAGACAAGGAATAAATTCAAAAATTAAGAGAGACACGACTTGCGGGATGATTAAAATTGAAAAAAAAATTTTTTTTTTATTTATCTTGAAAATTTTTATTTGACAAAGTGGTTTCGAAAGCATGCACTGATTCTCATCAGACACCAGCACACAGTGCATACTTGACTGGTGTGACCACTTGCAGTTGGAAATCATTAATTGTTATTTATTTATATATCATTAATTGTTATTTATTTTATATTTATATATTTATATTCCCGTATCAATTATTCTCTGCTTTGATAAGCTTTAGAGACGATATACGTTGTCTATGCGATTATAGACAAGAAGGGAACCGTAATCACAAATCAATAACCTTTATGTGTAAATTCAATTAACAAAATCTCACAAAAAGCAGTAAATGAAAAAGAGTTGTAATTTTATACACAGATAATTATAAATTTATTTAATTTATTTCGTAAGACAGAACACTTGCGCGTAAATTATTTTTCAAGTTACGTAACAATGTTGGAATATTTAATAAATTATGGTAAAGGGAAGAATAAAAATGACAGGGAATTATGACAGGGGAATTCGGAATTTGACAAATAGCGAGCGAGTAAAACTGCGTTGCACAGACGCAACAACATCAAATTAAGTAAGGATAATGAATACACCAAATTTGACAACAATGCTAGAGAAAATATTTATGGATTTCCGGGAAGAAGGAAATGAACAGGATGAAATACTAAGGTTAAAAAAGATCGATAAAGAACACACAATAATGAGAACAGTGACTTTGCAAGGATATTCGGTAAGTCATCAACACTACAGCTGGTGCTACAGTCTAGGTTAGCAAGTAAACCTTCGGCTCCTAAGTGATTCGACAGAGACAAGCAAAACTATTAAGATCAGAAAAGGAAATATTATCAGAGAAAGATGAACTAAGCTGAGAAGTGACAGAAGCTAAGAAATGAGCAACCTGCTCACATATTTCTTGTGTATCATTAAGTTACACCACAAAAGATTTTGCATGCATATGCATACATCATTTTGAATTAAGTTTAACACTCTTTAAAATATGATATACTAGCTGTCCGAACGCTAATATTAGCTGCATATATTAGCTAATATTAGCGTTAGGAGAACTGGCTAGAGTAGGTAGCATTGAAAACAACAACAATTCTGCTCCAGTTGTTGTTGTTTTCAATAGTCAATAGAGATCTGGATTGAGGTGCAAAAACACAGCTGTTATATAGTACATTTCAATTTACAAGTCGTTTTGAACGAAATAATTTGAATAATATAGAGATAGCGAAAAAATTTCGGGCATCCTTTAAAATATAAGAGCTAATACCTTAAATGTTCGAAAAGTCGCAGCCAAATACTGTATTCCCCAATCATCAATTCTAGGTCGTTTGAGAGTGCCTCCGAAATAGGGCCAAATACATATTTCTATGTCGATAAAGAACAACAGCACATTGAGCGGTCCACCAAACTTCCAAAGTGTGAATTTCCTCTCAAAGAATACGAACTTAAAAGATAGTCAAAGTAAAGCCGTTCTGGAGGAACTTGGTTGAAAGCCTTTTTTTTTTGAGTTGATAAAAAGGCAAGCAGAGGGAATATCTAAGGAGACATAAGAAAGTGGTTTATGGAACTGTTTGAATACTTGAGAACCATTCATTAAGAAGATATTCTTCTTCATCCAGTAAAATTGTTGAATGGTGTAACGACAAGTTTTCAATTATATCCAAAGAGAGGCAAAGAAATTTCCCATAAAGTCTACAAAATCACATTCTACATCTAGTGATAAATATACACTTATTATCTCGATTCTGTTTTTTCCGCTGCTGCACATTTATTTCAACCTATGGTTGTTTTTCCTTATTTGAAACCGCCAAAAGATATTATTTATAGCATGCTTCCCTTTCCGTTCTGGAGGTATACAGAAACTGGTTGGATGCAAACAAAGCTACAAATCTTTTTGAAATTTTGCTAATGGAGTTAATAAGTGACCTAACGATAAAAACATTATAAAGCCTGCTATATTCTTTATTGACGGCAATAAGTCACGTTCATCTTTGGAGTTTAGTGAATTTTGTGACAAAAACGGTATAATTCTTTATGCATTACCGCCAAACACAACACATATCATGCAATCATCTAATTTGACTGTTTTCATACCATTGACAAGTGATTGAAAAAGAACTATAAGAGAATGACAATCCTTTGATATTAGAGAAGTTTTAATTAGAAAAACGTGTTGTCCTATGATCAATGCAAGAATTTCAAAAAATGTCAGATCCCTTAAAAATGGATATTGTAAATGTGGCCTCCATTCGTTCAATCCTGAAGTGGTGGGTTTTTTTTTTGTGAATTTGAAAATATTTTTATTTGAAGTGGTGGGTTAAAACAAATGCGTGATACCGGAGACAGACTTCAATCGAATCTGGTTTCGCGAATCTCCAATAAGCTTTGAGCTTTTAAATTTCCTTTGGTTTACATACTAGAGTAAAAGCTCAACGAGATTCACGAAACCAGATTAGATTGTGGATTGTCTCCAGCATAAGAAATGCTCCTGAAGAAATGCTCTCCAGATAACGGAACATTAAAAACTAAAGAAAATTACACAAACGAAAGCTTTCTTGAAGCTTCAATCGGGAAAGACTTGACGTTGAAATCCAAAGGCATTTGTTCTGATGTCACTAGTTTCATCACGAACAATCTTGACGTTTCATTGGAAAACAGCAGCACTAGAGATAATATCTTTAATTTCTTCGACCCCAGTAATTTCATCAAGCACCTCTCATAGTAGAATGGCGTCCTCTACCAGTTTGGCGCAACACCTTTTTCACCCAGACTAACGTCTTTCACCAGGAAAAGATACAATGACATTAGATCTCCTAGTGCGATCTCTTCAGGAAGCTAGTGAAACAAATATCTTGAAAAGGAAAATCGACTGAAGTTCAAGACTGACACTGTACAAAAGAGGAAGAATGAAAGGTAGAAGTGTTAAGGTGTTCAGTAAAAAAAACAATCGAAATAAAAGCAAGTAAGCAAAAAGAAAGCAAGGATTATTTTCTGTAACTTGTTTTATGATTTCTTTTATGTAAGTACTTTCACTTGTACTATAATGCTAATTACTTTATTAAAAAAAATGATTTAATCGCTATTTTACTAAACAGTTGAAGCTTTGTCCATATACTAGCTTAAAGTTCTTATGCTGCCTGAAGTCTGCCATAATATGACTTAAGTTCATTTACTTGAAATATCAGCATACTTATTTATCTCATTAAATTAACACAAAAGATGGACAACCAATCCCAGCTGACATTCAAGCTTTTATGCATACCAAATATTAAGCTTCCAATTGGTAAGACCAAACTGAAGTTGAAACATGCACTAACTATCCGGGGACTAGTGGATTTACCCTACAAATTTAATTCATTTGGTTTTAAATAGACTTATGACTTTGGCACATAAACATATTGTTTCTGTAATTTGTGTATGCTCATGCACTACTATACTGTTCTTGCAGCTTAGTATTCTTTTAACTATATTGTTATTTACCATAGATCTAGGAACTGCTATTTTCCAAGCTAGTATTATATATGTAAGATGAAAATTTTGATGCTCCCTACAAATATGAATGTAAATCAATCAATAAATTTCGAAAATTACCTCAGCAAGTTCATTAACTTTTCGTGTCCTGTCCTGTCCACTCCTTTCACAAAATATGACTGTCCGAATTTCCGGCCAATTACAATTCTATATCTAACCGGAAGATTGAAAATTCATTCACGAAATTGAAAACTCTCGTCCGACACCGGGCATGACCACGACTGCGTCCACATTTGAGTATGTGTTTTACATACGCTCGAAAACCGGGAAAACTACGCCGAGCAATAGTGACCGTCGTCCAGGTATATCAGGAACCGTAAAAAACCGTACCAACACCTACCAGACAAATCTTATCGCACGGATTATTGATTGCAGCAGGCGTTTCTTGCAGCAAGCAACCAGACCGGAAGTAATTATCGTCTGCCAGGAGGCACTCATCAAAATTGCAAGACTGAATCGAATTCCCTTGTTTTTAATTGGACACCTTCAGCACACTTGAACACAGAATCGAGAATACGAATATAGATTCGCGTACACTATACTAATCGAACCATTTTTCGCACAATTTCTAAATGTAAAACATTATCCGCTAAGATTAGACACTAAAAGTTACAAGCTAAAAATTATAAGTACAGTGTTCGTAGACTGATTTGTTTAATTCACTTTGAGGTTAGGAAAATTCGAACACGGGGAAGGATAAGGACACGATAGAACACGGAAAAACAAGAAAGTTATCCGACTCATATATGTGTGTACAGACTCCTACTTATCACGCAGAGCGCATAGCCATTTGAACAGGAGGGGCCACAGGAGCTAGTAAGGTGTACCTTGCAGTACATTGCGTGGTGAAACCAACGTGTCAGAAATGAATAAGTCAAGAGTTCATTTTCAACGAACTATTTTGTCTGTTTTTTTTTCTAATTCTGCCGTAGAATTTTTTTTTATATTTAAGATGAAGTTTTCTTATTCAAGTAAAATTCTTCATTTATATTATTTAAATACTTTCATCAAACAGATGTGTGAAATAATTAATATTTTAAAAAGTCCTTCCCCGTATTTTTAAGGTTTAAAACCAACATGAAACATTTATTTCAGCAGGTCCAATACGGCCTCCAAAAGCGAAATGCCATTAGATATTCCAAAGACGAGCTCGACTGAATCTATAATCATCAATATAACCGGTGAAAATTCCTGCATTAAAACTAATAACTAAGTATGATTCCCTAAAACATCCCCTGTCCCAAAACTTCTTCCATTGTACCCTTCGATCTGCAACTTGTTACCATTTCGCAAATTGAAATTAAACGCAATGTCATCGCCTGTTTGGGCTAGACGTAGCCTGATATCATTCACCTCCAAATGTACGTATCGTCATATCTTCATTCACCCTTTTGTTGTGTCTACACAAATGCAAAGCTAGGGGTAGTTACCGGCGTTGCAGCCAAATTGCATTGGTTTTGCGTGAAAAAAAAGTTCGCAATCGCATTCTATTTTCGAATTCAGGGGAGAGCCGAGTTCGTAAAGAATGTGCGTGACAGCTGAATGGGAAAAATCGATAAAAGGATACGAACAGCAACAAATACAGTTGAATTGGTAGTCCGTTTCAAAGTGATGGAACGGTTCGTTTCATGAGAGAGAGAGAGAGAGAGAGAGAGAGACAGAGAGAGAGAGACAGAGAGAGAGAGAGAGAGAGAGAGAGAGAGAGAGAGAGAGAGAGAGAGACTTGCACAGTTCTAGTTTCTAAGACGAATTCAAATTGTTTTTGGCGAAATGTCGTTATTTAGTAGTAATATTGTAGAATGATCTAGATTCACAAATATTTTTGGAGAGCATCAATTTGAAAAGGACACTTGTACAATTTGACACTTAAACTTGGGCAACTACCACTTAGGGTGAAAAAAACGTTAAAACATAAAAAAAAATGGGAAAAGCAAAAGCATTGCCATCGCGGCTAAGGAAGCCTTTGAGCACGGAAAGCAAAGATCCGGAAACGTTTGAGCTCCTGGACGAGGCTATCAGTCAAGAAAACGTTCAGGAAGTACAAAACAGCGTTTTTCTGCTGGAAATTGCTTCCGATATTAAGCAACAGGCCCTGAAACTTGACTAGAAACTTGAAAGAAAGCTTGAGCAATAAGCCGACGACAGTAAACAGCAAAGTATCAAACTTGATCAGAAACTCGACCAACAAGCCATAGACATCAAGGAGCAATTGAATCAAGAACTTGTCCAGTAAGCCCGGAACTGGGTTTAGGAGAAAATGTGATCAAGTGAAGAACGTGAAAAATACCGTTAGTAGACAACAGGAAGTGGAACGAGCAACTGCAAATCTTCGTCTGAAAAAGTGTGAAAGTCGTCGAAAAACATAATGTAGGCTAGATTTGAGGATGATCCTGGGACCTATATTTTTTTTTATTATTGGGTCAACTCAAACTCCAGCACTCATGTCTTATATTGGTAAGAAGCCTAAATAGAATCACGGAGGTGAATTATATCCCCATAATGATGGTGAATTTAGCGGAGCAAGAAAGAAAAGTTACGGAAGGAGAGGTAATGGCCTGCTGCGTTTCCGTTATTCTCATATTACCTTTTTTGATACTGTAGATATTTGTGCAATCTGATCACAAAAATGTACCCAGCAGTGAGATGGGCGACCTAGCGGAGAACTTCCTAGAGTGTGCACCACTAAGCGGCGGACAGTCCTTACAATAGCTATATTCAGCTAACTCTAGCCTCTTATCAAATTAGTAAAGAAAACATTTTTAAAACATTATTATTTTTTTATTAAACATGTATATAGAGCTAAACATCTACAATAGATTAACCAAGTTTTGAGTAAAATACAAAGATTATTTGTAATAAAAATAGATTTTTAAATTCAACTCTTCTCTCTTCTCTTTTCATTCTCTTTAAAAAATTTACACTTTTGCTCACAACTAAGACGTCATTATCATCAATATTATCATTTATTCGTCCATCGACAAGTTTCACAAATTACAGTACATTAATATTTTTATAATATCATAGATTCCCACACTTTACAGTAAGAATTATGTTACTTTCGATAAATTAAACATTGATTTGTTTCCTTTATATTATTTATCTCGTTATATGATAAAGGTAGTATGTACATCTTATCAAATGATTTAGTACTTCAAGTATCTATTTAAATAGTGGAATATTTGTATTTTTACATAATTACTAATCATGATTATTCTTGTTGTTAGCCTAAAGAAAAAAGTATATATCAGGGGCTCTGAAATGCTTTGAATGCTTTCTCTAAGAGATTTATATAGTCTTTGTATAGTATATTTTAATCTTGTATTGTAATATTACATCGTTTGCATGCAAGTCTTATTTCGGTTACGAAATTAGAAATCATTCAAATTTTTTCACATCATAAGTCAATACTATACACAATCTAATTTCGAATCGAATTAAAATATTCGAATTGAAATCGTCGCTACATGCACTTTTCAGGCAATTTCGAAGAAACAAGGTACTTAAAGTAAAAAAGCTCGAAATTTTCTATTCAGTTTAGTAAATTTTGATTAAGTGTGACTATAAATTAATAAAAGCTTTTGCGAAAAGTTTGATTAAAAAACACAGAGAGTTTAAACTTAAGTTTCAATCGAAATCCTATAATTTCATACAATTTCTTAACGAAAATAGTCATATCACATTTCTCAAATAATCTTATACTCTTCTGCTTTTCAACTCTCTCGTTTTGTATTGTAAATATATGATATATACAAATTTGATTAGATCATATGTACTTATCTAAACAACTAATAAATTCTCTAGAAAACAGAAACTCCCACCAAAGTTTCATTAAAAAGGGTTTTTTTATCCAAGCGCGCGAACTATATTTAAGCAGGTAACAATGCATACTACAGTTGAATGTTATGTTTAAAATTTATGTGAAACTAAAAAAAAAGCGTTATTGAACTCGCACTGCTCCTTAGATACAGCAAATTCATACAACTCCAATTTGCTGGCGGGCACTTGATAATAGCAATTCTCTGATCGGATACCCACCCACCAACAAATACAAATTGTAAATACATTGATTTTGCTGCTTCTTCGGATCATTGCAACATATGAGCAAAAGTCTCTAATGCATTATACAAAATATGTATAATCAATAGTTTAACTTTTAAATCTTGCAACAGGAAAATTGCCTTAAGCCGACAACGTGGGTTCGGATGAAGAATTTCATTCGAATTAGCAAAGTGGCGTATCCAAGGCTTCCTCCAGAAATGTTTCAAGCTGCTTTTCGCCGATTAAACGGAAAAAGAATAAATGATCGAGACATTTTAAGCTGATCGAACGTAGCGCAGGTAATCGTAGCAATAGTTGAGCAAAACGACCGTCGTCTCCGGAATGTTCGGTGCGACAGTGTTCGTCTAAACAAGCGTAAATCTGTAACAGAGAAGGTATTTACGTTATGAAAAAAAATATTTAAATAATGAATGTTGATATAAGAAAACATTAGCTCGTATGTTTGGAATTGAGCAAGAAATACTTTTTTAAATGCAAAGATTTAAGCACAAGTCATCTAGTTATTGAACGTAATTGAAGCATTGCAATACGAAGAATTCTGTTGATATTTTAATTCTAATCCGAGACATCGGTTTTACGCTCAAAACAAAAAGTCTGCTATTTTAAAGATAATTCGGGGGTTAAACGATTATGCTGTAGCGTTATTGAAGCCTTACAGGAAGATAGCGAAAGAGGTTCCTTTTAATTGCAACAAAATTATTAACATTGAACGCCTTCGACATTGATGCGAAGAATTTATAATGAGTAGATCTAATTAAGAATTCATTAAACAAATAACAAACATCTTACCATTTCTCTACAAATATCAACATCTTTTCGAGACTTCAAACCACGAATATCTGCAAGTATATTCAAGAAATCATGCATAAATATTCATTTTTACTTTTATTATCTGAACATTTGTATTATCTTACCTGGATTAAATAGAATTATTCCTCGCAAGCATGTCAGTTCGGCTCTATCGAGATTCAATCGTTTCATTTTGACACTCATTTCATTCAAGATTCGATCGAAAATTTGTGCAACACCAGCCTGAATTGCACTGTTTCGATGCAATGTGAAATTCGGACACAAACACATTTGTTGTGGCTGTCGTATTGTTGTTCGACGATCAACAGTACCATCTGGATTTGGCGATTCTATATCTAGATACTAAAAAGTAATAAGAGTGATAAAGTTAAATTCGAATGCAGTTCAATTATTAATGATTTTTAAAGAAAACTAAAAATTCCTCATGTCAGCAAAAAGATTCAGGGAGATAATCTCTGGAGGGCGAAATGCGATCGAGCTGAGATTTTCAGACAATATGGATGTACAAAGGGGTAGTAGTGAATTGTAGTGAATTTTCATGTAGCCTTATATTTCCACGCAAAAATCAAGTATGTGAAATAAAAACTGATATTTTATTCGTGTTTATAGTAAAAAAATTCAATATTTAAACCTATGCGGACGCTGAGCATCGAAAAGAAGACAATTTTTGTCAATTTTCCGTTCGTCAAACTTAAAGAAATGCACATATGATTTTTATGAGAAAGCGTGCAGCCCTGTAGCTACAGGAGGCACGTGAAAAAATATTTTAAATCATCAACCCTCCTGAGCGGGTCTGATTGAAGTGAGGTTGAAATGTAGGCAACGATGTGACAGTGGTGTCATCTTGAAAAATCACTCGAAAAATAAATGTTGTATTCCCTATAACTTCCTATGCAGTCTTCAGATTCCACACAGTAGATGAACTTTATTGTAAACCAAATCAAAAAAAATAAATCAAATCCACACAGTAGATGGACCTTATTGTAAACCAAGTTTGGTAGAAATTTATTTGAAAAATTAGGATAGAAAAAAAAAACAAAAATTCGCTCATCAAAGGAGAAGAAAAGCTTTTTGATCTACAACTCCGGTGCACTCATGAAATCAAAACGAAATTCATACAGTAGATGGACATTATTGTAAGCCAAGTTTGGTAGGAATCGGGTTGAAAAGTTAAGGTGCTATGGTAATTTTAATTAAAATTTTAAATGGTAATCATCTTTTAGTGGCAATAAACAAATGAATTGCGAACATTTGAAAAGTTTTACGTATGACAATAAAAATGAAAAAAAATATTCCTTCCAACGCAGTCATCGGATCGAAACGAAATGCACAGGGTAGGGTTGACCTCAACTTGAAGCAGATTTGGTAATTTTAATTGATCTTGGGACAGATAGATACAGCGTCAGTCATGCTCGGAGAGGTTTCTGGTGTAAAAACATGCCTGAAATCTCTAAAGCTAATCATATTTGACATTGGATGCTTTTGCCACTCTCCACACCCTTGAGCATCATCAACCATAAAAAAAAATTGTTTCCTGAAATATTTTTTTGGGGCCGGTGCTAGTGACCTTTTGCATGCGGTGCCAGATACCAAATTTTGCGCCCAGAAAATATGTTCAATAAGAACATAAAAGAGGATACCTCATGCTCAATTGACCAATATCTACATATTCGAGGAGACCTCAGTATTAAGTTCATTGTCATTACATGCTCAATTTTAGATAACCTTATATAGAACATTTGACACATTTTCTATTGAAATTTACCCTAGTCCTAGAAAAAACAAATACCTCAGCATTAAACATATACATATTATAAAATTTAAACTTTGGCTTAACGGTAAACGGAAAGATTTATTAATTTATATTCACTAAAATGTTCTCTCTTTTCTTTAATATTTGCGAATTGATATATGATAGTTTCAATATAGTTTAGGTCCTCCAGTCAATATTGTTCTGCGGCTATTGTTGATAGGACAACTGATTTTTCCTGAGTCACAGTTTACTTCATATAGCTCATAATTAGATTCAATTTATAACATCCACGCTCACTAGATGCGGTTGTAATTGAAAGTTTAAATATCAATGCTACCATAGCATTTAGATATATAGTTTCCAACTATACAAGAATTGAAAACCTTTTAATCTTCGGATTAAGACTCGATCACAATTGCTCGATGGCAATTGCTTTGACAACTAATAGTGTCAATAGTGCAGTTCCGCTAAGTCAGAAAATGTTGACTAATTTGTTGATTTCCGAAGACTTAGTTTGGTCAAGAAAAGTACCTTAATTCCGCCATCTTGTTCGTTAATTGCTCATGCGATAGGCCTTCTATTAGAAAGCGATGATTCTAACTACGGTTTTTATTAAAAACTACGTAAAACGTCTCAATCATATAGCTAAGAGCCCGGACCCCTGAAAAAATTGACTGCAGATTCGTAATCAGTGTCAAAAGTTGCCTCAAAGCCTAGGTCAAAAACTGTGTAAACTTGTTATATTTGGTCAGACAATATCATTTTACGAAAGATTCGGTCAAACAATTGAGCGTTAATATATCTTCAGTTTTTTAGATGACATTATAGAGACTCATACAGACCAGAAATTATTTCTCCACAAGATTATCTCAATTTGATTTGAATATGAATTCACTGGAAATTTTTGCGTTTAGGCCTTCTTTCTGGTTATCTTTTGGCAAAAGAGCAGCCTGAATAGTGGGCAACACACCACCCTGCGCGATTGTTACTTTCCGGACAACAGTTCGTTCAAGTCTCTGTCGTAGCGGATGACAAACTAATTTTAAATAGTCAATCTGATATAAGTACAGATCAGTGCTTTTACAAGATGAAAATGCTTTCAGTTCTTGTACTTCGTATCAATACTTTCAATTCTAGCTATTACGGCCGCGTATAGTACGCATAATTTCTATAAATTATTATTTCTGGCTCCGGGCGCTGAAACTATTAAACATGGGCCCGGGCGCTGCTTCCAGAATATTAGATTTTCGGACAAGGGTGGATTTTCATAATTATTCTATAAAATATCACCAAAATAAAAGCTTTTCTTGATGAAATATGATGTGTATGTTGAAAATAAGCTGAAAATCAGTTAAGAATAACATACAATTCTTTGAGAAATACAGCAATTGATTTTATGTAGCAAATCGATGTGATCATGTCTTATTCGTTTTGCCTTAATAATATGCTATAAATCACTGCATTGTAGAAAGTGAACATGACTTTCATCAAATATTCTACGAATTATCCCTACTTGCTATTTTTATAGTTTGTGTGTGCTTTTCAACTTACTTCTATACTGCGCCAAGCAATATTCGCTATGAGTAATTCATTCCATCCTGCCTTGAGCAGGGTTACTTTATCTTCTTGTTGCAGCTGATTGAAATGTGGGGTTCGTCTTGCATATTCAACCATCTGATAGAGCTGCTTGTTTATTATTTGACACAGATGTGATACAGGAGGCTAAAATAGAGAAGAATTCAATTGTTTTCATTCCACATAGGAAATGTAAAATTCAAATGATCATGCTAATACAATCTTATATACATATGTAGATACTAGACAACAAACAAATTCCGCAAGATGTGTGTGAAATCAAATTATTCACCTTAAACTCATTTGGCACCATGGAATTCGAAGCTACTCGTAAATATGGAATTGCCTTATCGCCGCATCGTGTTTCGGCATAATCTTCAGCTTCCATCAGTTTCTCGATCGTCAAGTCGCGAACGGAACTGGTTGGATTTAGGTCGTCATTTTTCATAGGTAATTTGGCGCCACGTTGTCGCTCCTCTTGCACAGCCTCGCGTTTCATACCACACGCTAAACATTTTTGGTATCTGCAGTATTGACATCGGTTTCTTTGTCGTTTATCGATTATACAGTTCTTGTCCTCACGGCAAGCGTACGTCAAATCTTTTCGAACGGTCCGTTTGAAGAAGCCTTTACAGCCTTCACAGCTAAAAAATAGAAGAAATAAAGCAGTTTGGTTAGGGTTCATGAACTGACCTTATTTATATGAATTAAATTAATTTTAAAATTATGAATAAACTGTCGCGGTCAACAGTTGAAAAGCCTGAGCTAGAAGATTTCAAAGACTAAGACTAAAGGACCAAAAGGACTAAGGGTCTGGACTAAAAAAAAGGTCAAACATAAGAATCACTATATTTCATAAAAAAAAGTCTTTCGAATGAAATTCAACTTACGCACGTCTAAGTTGAAAGTCTGCCCCCCACCAAAAATTCTTAATCAATCACAACGAATACAATCAGCCTGCAATCTCGACGACATGTGTTTCGAAAACACATTATCATCAAAAAATCGATTGCAACGTTCAAACCAGAAAGGAGCACGTTGCTTATGCTAATTCTACGAAAATCAACACCATTTATATTTTTGCCAGAATTGAGTAAACAAACATCTCAATGACAATCGAATCATACAAATTTATCATGCTTTTGAGGAGACAGTTGAAAACAATATTATTGGGAAGTCTGCGATGTTGAGGTGATTCTGGTGCTAACAACAGATGTGCCAATTCTACCAATAGCTTTCTGAATTCTGAATACGACCTTGATGTATTTGTAATTTGAACTGTAAAGAATATTTCGATGAATTTGCACTTTGTGCAGACTGGGAAATAAAACCAACAAAGAAATATTTTTTTCATGTTTTACACCCGATGGAATTCAGTTCCAGATTTGGAAATTCGATGGCAATGTGTGAAATATTTTTGTGTGTTTGGAAACTTTTATTATAAATTGGGTGTCAAGGAAAACACATAGCGAATAGGAGGAATACCATGGAAATAGAATAGTTGTATTTTTGGGACAAGTTATAAGGACTCATTTCAATTCAGTTCTTCAGTTCAGAAAGTTTTAGATGGATTAAGAGAAAAATTTTTAAATATTTGAGAATATTTTGCTAATTTTGGTAATGTAGCTGCAATAAGAAAAAAGTATGGATGTCCTATGATAGAGCAGAAACTTTCAACGGAGGCTAACTATCATACCATTTCTTTCATTTTTTTCTAACTTGAAACAATCACAATTAATTAACTTACCTATACACTCCATAGTGTTTTCCACTTGCCCGATCACCACAAATCGAGCATAGGTGTTTCGATCCGCTCAATGGATGATTTGGAGGATATTGACTTCGATTTTGCGGTGCACCTGGCGATCCAACAGCTTGTGTGTTAATTGTTAAGTTACTGTTATTGATGGTAGCGAATGCACCTGGACTGCCCGGACCCGGCGAAAAACTTCCTGTGCTGTTACCATTTAATAAAGACAGGTCCGGCTTAATTTCGGGGGGTGATATAGGTCCTAAATGGCCGTACGATTGCTCTAAAATAGAAAAATATAAGAATAATTTTAATACGTTGTAATGTAAGAATAATATGATAAAATATAAGAATAATTTTAATGTTTAATATGTTGTTAAAATTTATAAAATATTAAAATTTTTATGAGAAAATTTTGCATTGCGACGAATACGAATCGGGAACAAAAAATCAGTGCTGTATTATTTCAAGATTTTTTTCCTTAATACCAATTTCGTTTTACTTTTTTTGTTGTTGTTTTATTCGTTACTTTTTCATTCTGGGATAATTATAGCACATAATATTTAACTGTTTGTTTCAACAAAGTCAAATATTACATCAATAGGAAAATCTTGCCGCTATTTACGATTTTAATATCAATCAAGCCCTTTTTGTAAAATAGCAGTAACTATGTTTACTCACAAAACCTGTTACGCGAAATTAAGTTAATAAGTTGTTCAAAATAAACAAATATTCTAATCGTATAATCATAGCATATACTTTCATATAATTTATTATAATGGAGAAGAAAACATGGCAGTTCACTTAATTTATTCTTTAATCAAGTCAACTCAACCAAAAATAAATAAAACCAAAAAATGGAGTAAAATTATGTAAATCAATATCAACTTTAAATTTTCAATTGCTTCTTTCAACGTAATGCTCTTCTCTAAAACTCACCTCACTCTTTGCCATAAACCATATTTTTCAGGTCACACCCGTCTCAGGTGTGATAAGGGCTCCGAGACAGCAGTTCTTCTGAAGAAAAAATGTTCACATTCACAAATATCACTCATCTTGAATGCTGTAAATCACTGCGCTAGCAAGCTTGTGCTGTAAATGCGTCCTTTATGGGAATATGTCTTATTTATGTCCCGGGAACAGCTCAAGCAACTGATTTCAAAGCAGAGCAGACGAGAACAGCACTTTTCAGCGATTATGGACACGTTATTTTAACGGTAGTCACTCAGATTGGAATGAACCAGTTGTCAAAACACATGGAAGAATATTGACTTTTTGATTACATGAAAGGATTTTTCAGATTGATTGTATCCTAATCCCATCATCAAACCCAACCTTTCATAGAAGGCAGTTTCTGTATTACAACTCAAATTGCAGAATCCAATAATTTGGTCTAGAACTACGGCTCCGCGTTTCTTCAAGACCCTCTCAAGTCCTACAAGAGCCTCTCTTTCAATTCCCTTATAAACTAAAAGATGGAAAGATTTCGCGAAAACTCTTGATTTGAATCTCTGACAAATTCATTACGACACTGACTGCAGTCTTCAGAATCAGGATATCGACGTTCTCGTATCCAATGCTTCAAGTGTCATTGAATCCTACCATTGAAACTTGCAAAATGCGAACATCAACTCGTATCTATAGGTATCAGAACGTGCCACCCTGGAATGAAAACCTGCGCGAAGAACGCAAGACACTTGGAAAAAGGCTCAACCGCATCTATCGTAGGAATCCAAATCGAGCTAATACTGATTACAGCAGGGCTGTGGAGTCGGAGTCGTGGCTCTGTACATTTAAAGCGGAGTCGCGGAGGGGCACGACTCCCACTCCACAGCCCTGGATTACAGGCAAGTGTTAGAGCAAAATACAATTATTTCACCAATCATAGCACGAGTTGTAAAATAACTGGCAGGACTTAAAGTTTAAGCCAGCACTTAGAGCAGTAAAGCCAGGGCTAGATATGTTCAGAAATCTTAGAAAAAGGAAAAAAACAAATTATGCGATCTTCCGAATTCGGCATCAGAGTTCAATACTCAACTACCCATGCCATTCACAAATTTCAGTGCGACACTTCAAAAGTATGTTTTCTTGGCGTTTGATTCTTTACGGGTAGATGGGATCTTTTATAAAATCATAGAGCGCAGCTTCTCGGCTGATATTGTCAAAATGATCCAAAGCTTCCTAAAAACTGACACTTGTTCGTCTAGATAGGCAACTCAATTTCTTCAAACAAAATAACCTCTAATGGTGTTCTTCAAGGCTCAGTTTTAGGCCCCAACCTGCTTAACATCTTTACTGAACCAAACTCATACACTTCTGTACGCTGATGATTCCCATACATACACATTAGTACGCATAATCCTAAGTATGCCACGATTCGTGTTCAAAGACAAGTAACTACTATAATCAGTATAAATGTTGCAAAATCTAAAGACGTCCTAGTCAAACCATCTGGCAGCAAAAAGAAATACATGCCCCTGAAAGTAAATGAAACCGAAGTTCAAGTAAAGAAAGCGCCGAAATATCTGGCAATTACCTTCGACAATAGGAATAAATTTCATATCCATGGGGAAAATACGCTAGTGAAAGCTCAATATGCATATCATCAACTCTATTTTCTAATGAGTCAGCACCACTTTCCCAAAGGACGAAGCTGCTCATGTACAATTATTTTTTATACATTCTTTCTACCACAAACTCTGCATTTTTTTTTAATTGTTGGTTTTTGAAATCAAATGCTTCTACTAAAATTATGCCTTTAACCTTTTTCCGGAGATACTGCTTTACTCTCACTATTCGTATATAAAATTATCTGTGAATTCCTTATTGTAAATTATAAAAAATATATTAATCCACGATCTCAAATAAACCAATTGATAACAATCAACTAGAATTCAATTAATTGCCAAATTAACTCCTCATCTCAACACTTGTGTAGTTTAATACAAATCCCGGAAACCATTAACTACCTAGTATCTATAGATTTTGCGTATTATGTGAATTTTTTGCGAGTAAAATCATCCATATTCGACATGATTACCTGCGAAAACTTGTTCAATCAATGTGAAATATTAGGAAAAAAAATTCCTGATGATTTGCTATTTTTTCTTTATATTGTTTATATTTTCCTAAAACAAGAATACTTGAAGTTATATGTAAGGTTGAAACTGCGATTGAAGTAGCCGCCGGCCAATATTTGAATAGATTTGACCAACAGACAGACATTGCTGTCATGGCGTGAAAATTTGATATGCAGCACTTTATGCTCATCAAAGTGTTCGTAGCGGAAGGAGAGTCAGATCGAATTGGGTGTTGCCATGACGCATAAAAGGTTCGGAGGAATACATCGGTATTGTGAAAGAATAAATAAATAAGGATTAAATAGAAAACGGAAAATTTTAATAAATTTTACAATCAATATGAAATATAAAAATGAGGAAAATTGCAAAATAAATCAAACAGGAAATAACTTGGCAGGAATAAATTAAAGAGGGAAAAAATTGAGAAGAGAAACCAAGAGGAGAGAAATTAAGAGAAAAATTGGAGAGGAAAATTGAAGCCAAAATGGAACAAGTTAAAGACGAAAATATTAAAGAGCCGAAATTTACGAGGAAAAAATTAAATAAGATGGAAAAAATTAATGAAGGAGGAGAAAATAAAGCGAAATGAAATATATAGAAACAATTTAAAGAGGAACAAAAGGGACAGATCAAAGATATCAAAATTAGACGAAAAAATTCGGACTGCAGTGCTTACAATTTTTGGGGTGTCCGAAACGGGGCTTACATATGAACGAGCGAGCTCTTCCATACTATTTTATAGCACCCTGCACACTAAGACTTCCAATTACTTTTGCCATTTTAGCCATGTGCTTCTCTTCGCAATGCAGTTCAACAATGAGTTTCCGCGCATCTTTTACCCATCGCTAAGTTTAGTTTTTTGAATGTCAATCGAATTCACAAGAGCCCAGCGTGCCAAATTCGGAATTCAGACTTGGCTACGACTAATCCCAAAGTGCGCGAACAAGATATAAATATTAAAAGCTCTTGATATAAATAAAACTATTGACTGGGGTGTTACTGTTCATTATTTTATGAGAAACATTTGAATATTTTTTAAGAATCTCTTCTGAAGTTTGGAAGAAACAAATTTAAAATCAATCGGAATTCGGTGCGAATATTTCAATGGGTTCGAACAAATTCCAAACAAAGTGCGAACGGATCTGTGATAGGGAAATTGTTAAGAGTTTGTTGTGAAATACGTTAGAATTTACAATAAATTCCGAACCGAATGCCGTTAATGTTTCGTTTAGTAAATAATGTATTAAAACAGTACTTTAGTCGTATAACTGTTTTTCATGCATAAGTGCACGTGCCTAAAAAGTCTTTTGATGTTGTATTGTTTGAGGTGTTAACAGTGTCTATTTTAAAGGTTCGAAATGTTACTCCAATTTTTTATTCTCCCTTTTGTATGCAAAATTTGCTGTGCGAAGATTTCCTTCAAGAAGACGGGAAAAGCTTAACAAACGGATGAAAAAAAATTTTATTTAAAAAAATTAAATAAAATGAAAGAAAAAATAAAAAGAATTAGTATTGGAATTAAAAATAATAAGTATTTTTTTGTTATATGAATATATTCATAAAGTATTGGGGGCATTCTCAAAGAACTATTAAAAAAATGCAAAAAATTCTTCAAAAAATTCACAAAGGATTCGCAAAGAATTCACAAAGAATTCGCAATAAGTCCTGAAAAAATTTGAACCAATGTACAAAAGCTTTTCAGGAGCTAAAGAGGGGAAGTTTGAGCACTTTCGGCGTTTTTGTAATGTTGCCTGCTCACTGTGGGCCATCAATGAGCATTCGACATCATGTGGCCCATGTGCGTGGGGCATCATGTGGCCCATTGTGTAGACGGGCGATGGCTTGCAGTGACCGACAGTGGCGAAGCATGGAAATGGCGAAGCATGGAAATGGCGATGGCCGAGAATGTCTTTCGGAGCGGTTTTTCACACACATCAAAGCGGGCCATCATGCGCAACCGAAAAATGTGTGGAGGCAAATTTGTGATGGTGACCATAATTGTGGCGATCATTGCGACCATTGCTGTGGCCCATGATGGCCCACAGTGAGGAGGCAGCATAAGGTTTTCCATATACCGGTCTTGAAGAATTCGTAACGAATAAGTTTGAGAATCCGAAAGTTTTTTCTTAATTCGCTTCAATTTTCTGAAAGAATTATCAACGAAATGCCGAATTTGGCACATTGGGAGGCTGTTAGACTGCGACTGTACTATATACTAAGAATAAGTATTGGAATTTTTTTCAAGCTTACGCGTGTCTAGTGTGAAAAGCGATTTTGTCATTTATTCGTACGGAAACTTTTTTGGCATAAAACTTTGAACAATCTACTAAAGTGAATTACCTAATCAAACTGAGTGAATAATTTTTATTCTTTGCTTCCTCTTTTTTGCATTTAAAGAGTTATGGAAGGCAAAACATATTATTTATTTATTTATTCTGCACTAAATTTAATATATAACAATAGTAGTACAATGTATACCCTTAACTATAGAGTGATCAGCAACGCTCCACAACTCAAAAATTAGCCTGCTTTTCATCTATAAGTTAAGTATAAACTATGAGTAATATTAATATAATTACTGTAGGATAAAAATTACAAAAACCTACTAAAAGAAGAAAGATTAAAAACTAGGAACCTAAAAACTAAGTTATAACTAACTGTCCAATTAAGTAATTCAAAGCATTTTCTTATAGGTTAATTTGATTTATAACTGTTAAAATCCAAAATAAAGTGCCGATATCAGCGGGTTTTCGGAAACTCTACACTTTTCTTCAAATTTATTGTTTAAGATATCGCAATAATCTGCAAACATAAGCATGCTCATATTTTTATGCAACCTAAAGGTGGAGTAGTATCTAGGGAGATCAGAAATCATCTTGAGCACTCTGTTTTGCTGTGTTTGCAACTTTTTTATGTGGCAGGTGGCGGCCTTAGACCAGACTGGAGCTCCGTACGTTAAGAATGGCAGGAATATAGTTTTGTAAATAAGTAATTTGTTTTCGAGGCTAAGGAGAGATTTTCTATTAATCAATGAGTATAACATCTTAATAAGATTATTGGATTTAAATATTTTATTTTGAATATGGTGTTTATAAGTTAGGGACTTGTCGAACATCAAACCTAGATAATTTAAAACAGGACACCATTGTATCTCTTGATTTAACAAACATATTTAAGATAAAAAATTATCGGTTATTGTACATTAAGAAAATACAGTTTAATATGGAGACTTTCTAACTGAATCTTAAAGAGAAATAAATGAAGGCGAAAAAAAACTTTGTGCCAAGGAGGAATGAATGAGGAAGGAAAAATTGGAAGAGAATAAAATTAAGCAGGAGAAAATTAAACAGGGGATAATCTATGGAGGAAAAATTTCAGAAGGAAAAATTAACGACGCCAAATCAAAAAGGAATAAAATTAAAGGCGAATCAATTGAAGTGAAACAAAACTAAAGTAAAAAAAAAATTAAGTTAAAAAGAAACAAGTTGAAAAAAACTAAAATTTATTTTAAAAAACAACATTGCAGCTGACGGACAGACTTTTTAACTTTGCCTGAGTGTGCTTACAAGTTGTTAAGTGGCTATGTATGTTTAGATTCTGAAAGAATTTTTCACAAAATTTGGTTATTGGTGTCTGGAAGACGATCTAACGCGGTGAAAGAGCTATTTTCGCCACTATCGATAGTTTCGCAGTCCTAATTTCTTGTTTCTTAAAGGAGTAGGAAATAAAACCCAAATTTTTAAAAACCAGCCATCGAATGCATCTTTTTCCATACTGCAGCTACCATTGAAATCAAATCTGACAACACTACACTAAGTCACTACATTTATTCGCGTATAAATCAAATGTAGTCACACATCCGAGTCGATAGTGACTTGTTTTTTTATTTATTATTATTATATATTCGCGATATTTGCGGTTCTATACATTCTCTTCGTCAAGGCCATCACTCTGCGATTGTGTACCGACCACACCAGCAACTCTCTACTCTCATTTGCTTTTTTTTCTTGCACTCAATCTAGTTGTATGTATATTGTAAATGAGGCTGTGACGCAGTACCATCATCATCATCATCAACAACGTTTTGTTAGTCCGGTTAATATTTTGGTATTGTTTCGTGTGTTGGTCTGTTCTAAAGCAAATGCACGCTGCTAGCAGAGGGGTAAGTGGCAGACCCTCCTCGTGGCCGAGCTATTTACGGCACTATTTTGAATTGCAAAATCTTTTTTGCCAATGTGTAAGTCATGCTTGGTTAGTCATATGTAGTACTTCTGCGCGAGAAGCTCAGAACGTACTATGAGATTGTTGGTTAGCCAACTAGGAAGTTCAGATTGATTGGATCGTGATAAAGAGATGATTGATTTGAGCTTTTATTGATTTAATAGATTGATTTCATGAAATTTCTAGTTGGAGATAAATTCTTATCCAAGAAAATTTTACCTGAATTATTTTCAGAATGCAGATATAAGAAACATTTTTAAATAGAAGCTTTTGATGCCATCTTAAAACTGAAAACAAAGCGATTCTAGAAACAAACAAATACTAAGTATAACTGAATAATGAACGCAATGAAAAACAAATCATCTGTGGGTTTGCAACGACGGTGGAAACAATGCCAACTGAAATCCGCATCAACCACTCAATGTCAAAGCCAGCGGAAAGGTTAGTTCCTAGTTGGAAAATGCTTCACGATGACAGTATATGCATGGAACAGTATATCAGATCTATAGCTTTACATCAGAACGTTGTCTATATCGATATGCACACACGAAAAGCTTGAAATCTGAATAAAACGTAAGTGTGTGTAATGTGTACTCTTTAGCAACAAGGTAAATTAAAATGCAACCGGTAGCATTAATATGGCTGCTCTACGAAGGAAAATCGAAGTGTGGTTTATCGAAGAATTAAGATAATTATACGCAGACTTTTTATGAATAACTTCGAGGTATGACATATTACCCTAGTTATAGAAATATTCGAACTGATTTTATGTAATTTGATTACATTTAACCGGGAAAATTATACGTAAACGTATAAAGATACCTATATATTTGTTATTTTTATTTGTGGTGTAATCTATGTCTGTGCTGGAAAGAGGAAGATGTGGTGCAGTAATGTTGACGATGGGAAAGATTATGACCGTCCAACATAACAAGAAAAAATTGCGTCAATAAATACTCTCCTCCCTATATTCAGTTGAAGGTACCGCAAAATGAAAGATTTTAGGGAGCTTAAGATATATTAAATGAATTTATATACGAACGGATGTTAAGTCCTAGAACCGATATAAAATTATAATTTTTTCGCAAATATCTTCTTGGACAATCGAAAATGATAGATAAGCATTTTGATGGCTTATATAGACTATTCTTCGTAATTTTCAAACAAATTAGGTAGCGAGTGCTTTTTTGTAAGGAACAATTTTTGTGCCTTTGAACTTTAGTAAGCTATTTGATTACCCAATGTCCCCAATAAGAGAGTGTAGTGATGTGACAGGAAGCTAAAAAAAAAAACCCACATAATCTAAAAGAACAGAGTTCCACAGAGCTAAAAAATATAAAACTACGAAGCTTATAAAAAAGAAGTTCTCATATTACAACAAAGAGCTAAGGAAAACCAAAAGAAAGGCTTGAACTACCTATTTTGAAAGTCTCCAAAGCATTTCAGAGACATTCTGCCTACAGAAAGCTCTGTTCAAAGGCAACCAATAACATATCGGACTACTTCGAACTACAATTGGAGAAATAACGACCACCTTCGAAAGTACACTGGAAGTGCTGCTTAGAACACATTTTCCAGGGTACAAAATCAATGATTATAGTGAGACCGAGGAAGAAGAGTGGACACCTCACTCACCACTGATCAAAAAAATCATCACGAATGCTAATGTTGAATGGGTAATAAATTACTTTATACACCTCAAACCACCAGGAGCAGATGGGACCATTCCGGCTTTACTGCAAAGATCCACAGCAAAATTACATCTATCCTGGTGTTCACATTTAGAGCAAGCTTGAAGCTCAGCTACATACCAGAATCGTGGAGACTGGCGCAGGTGGCAAAAAACTGGCTGCCCTACCAAAATCATCCAGTTCAATTAGCTTCACACTAATCTATCCGCATATAGAAAATGATCGTCTAGTAAAGATACCACTACACAAATTTCAATTTCTCTACCAAAATGGTAATTGAACTTTATCAGCTATACGTAAGTTACAAATAACTGAAAAAGCGTAAAACAGTAAAAAGAATCTCACTAAATGCCTTCATGGGCAACGATCTAGTGAAAGTAACAAAACAAACAGTTAGTCCACAATATGCCTACCATGACAATTCAGGAGACCAAAGAGGTAAAATCTAATCCGTAATAGAAATGTTGAACTTCAACGATCAAATAAAGAGTATAGCCACTTTCGGGGAAAAGCTTGAGATGACATTCCCATCAAAGAAAGAATGAAAGAATAACGCACCTCCTCACATAAGGGGCGTAAACGTGATATAAGGTGGGCTCAAAGATGGATTGTTGAGTAGGATCGTAGAAACCAGTTTCGAAATGCACTTCCTTTTGCCCAAGGAGGCCACCACCTACCAAGTAGAAATATCTTAAGGCTACTCATACAATAATAATAAGGATCACTAAAAGGGTCAAACGATTTTCAAAAATATTAATCGCTATTACATACATAAATTCAGCTATTGGCGAAAGAGGAGTTAAATGAAATAGGGGCAAAGAAGAGCCTGGAGCTGATATGAATCACCGGCTCTGAGCGGCTTCAATGAAACGAGTAAAATGATATCAAGATCAAAGAAAGAACTAAAATACCATTGATAGCACTCCTTACTGAAGCTTTGCTAAGACCCACACGGACCAGGTAATCAAAACATTAACAGGTCTTCTTTCCTTCAAAAAGTACCTGCACAGGATAGATAAGCAGAGGAGCGACTAATGCAGATGCGCATAAGAAAAAGTACAGAGAAAACGGATTTGATTCAAGTACGTACTTTGACCTAGGTTAAATAAAAGCTCGACGCGTTTTTATAGTCGGATTCGAACCAGGGAGCTGGGTAGCATATATAATAAATATTTCAGTTCTCAAAGTAGTTTTTAGAAAGTCATCAGGTCTGTTCGCGTACTTTCAGTCGTTTTATGAACTGAATGTTCCTGAATCATGTGGTGGGGGAAATTCATGAAAAGTACGAAAAGGCTCTCATTGCATTTCCTGAAAAGTGACAGCCAAAAGTGTCAGTTGTCGATTTTTGGGAGAACAATAGTGATTATAAAGATTGATTGCGATTAATCGCAATTAATCGAAGAACGCGAACAGACCTATTATTTCAATTGAATTTAAATTTTCTATCAATTTTCTTAAGATGACTGAGAAGAAAAAGATGCACCTTGTTAGGAAGCTAGGTCAAAAAACGGATTTTTAACCTTTCTAATAACAATCTTATTCCTCTCCTTTCTTTTTGCTACCCACGATAAACAACTTCAGCTTCTTTACAATCGGCTAACTTCTGGTCACATTACCCTATACAATGCTTTCAGTTTCGATCAGCGTCACACCATACTTGCGATACTGATGACTGCGCATGCAGCCGATTGGCTTTTGTAGTGTGAGTTACATCCAACGGTTTCAAGTATTAAAACCCCATTCCGCATTCCTACCATAATCCTTCCGATAGGAGCAAAAAGCATATCAAGGACGTACATATGTAAAATGAAAGGGAGGAATAACGACAATGGGACTTATTTTCGTTTGCCAAGAGACATGCACACAAAGGAAGGGGATATTCCACAGACTAAACTTGGAAATCACGTCGACGCTGCTGATTGCTGTCCCTGACCAAAGGCAATGCAATTTCAAGTGCGAAAACATGAGAGGGAGACCAACACGGAGACAGAATCAAGGATATCATTTCAATGTCGTATAATTTAAGTAAAATTGTTGGAAAATGATTAAAACGCCTTTTTTTCTTTCTTTGCCGTCCAATTTGGAGACCCAGTTCGGTAGGAAATGTTATAGATGATTTTTCTTTAATTTGACTTTCTAGGCGTTTTTTAATAGCTTTGACAAAAAAAATGCAATTAAGTGTCCGCAAAAATGATTAATGCTCGACGTCTCGACGTTATATCTGGGAAAAAAGAAACGACCGACACTAATTGAGATAAATTGCATGAGATTATCTGGCACTGTCAAATTGAAATTTTAATTATCTCGCATTTGTTTGTTCCGAGTCCTTAATCTTTGCCCGTTCAGGGATCGAAATCTTTGAATCTTACAGCATGGTGGAAACTGCGGCAAACATACCCATCCAATTACATCTATCACAATTAATTACACCCATCATGTCTAAAAATACTAAAGTTTCCATGAACATGCTTTATCACACCCACGACGCTCTATGGTAAAATTCAGCGTCACAGACGCTTTTATTGCATGTTTCAACACATAAATGTAAGGCACACCTTGAGTTTACCCAGCTTTTCCAGCTTATTTGATTTTCCGTTATTAAACTGTCTGACGGCAATCGGGTAGGTTACCTTGGCTGAGCTTCGCCATCAGCCTTGACCTATTCTCGAGATTTGCCATTCTTTCAAGCATCGTCACGATTTCTCGTCCCCATCTTCCATATCCTTTCAAATCTGTCGGCAAGTTTAGACTTCTCCAGAATAAAAACGTTCAACCTATACATATTATCCTGTTCTGTTCGCTGCGAGTATAGCCTTAGTTCTGATGTCTATATGTTTTCCTCGAGTCTGCCATCAGTGGTGTGAGCATGGAACGCGTGTGCTATTAGTGATGTAGGTAGGAATGTTCGTTGAACTTCAATGACGTCCAGCTTTCTTGCCACAAGGTCACACACACGGCTTCGAAGGATAGCCTGCAAAGTGTATTCCCCGATCACACTTGCCAATGCTTTATCTACTAGTCGCAGTCTGTCGTCCTTTGACTGTGTCGTAGGCGGCCAGGAAAGTTATTTCCGGAGACGGATATGTTTTTCACCAGAGCGATACCAGAGCTTGTCATCTTTCAACTGGATTATTTTGTCTATTCATTTCAACGCTAAACAAAACATGTTTTGATGGGTTTTTGGCCAATAATGAATAATGGTGATGACTAAAGACTGTTTCTTTACGGAAGCTGCGTGTAATCGGAGATGATTTCAATTCTTGTTGGAAAAACATTGTGGGATTTGGACATGATGGAAATCGATGACGGCTGAAAAGTTGGAATAATGAGTGGAAATTCGAGAGCGATTTTCGTTTGAAAGAATAACATATTTTTTTTTTTACTTGAAATTTATTGGAGTTATTGGAAAATATTCATTTCTTTTTCAATTGATATTAATAGAAAATCTGTGACGTGGTAAAAGTGGTTATATTACGTGTGCACCTACGGTATTTGCATTCATTTAAAAAAAAACTGTTATAAAACTATTATAAAAAACTATCATGAAAGGATTGTACATTTTAATGAATTTTCACTTTGCAAACAAAACCGGAGAACCAGAACTATATTTTTCAATAGCCTCGTCAATGATGACCTTTTGCTGCCTATAGGATATAGACCAATAAAAGTTTTTTACCAAAAAAATGCTGACCTTAGCCTGGTCCTAAAAAAACAAATGTCCTTATAATGCGACATTACCACAAAAAATGAGAAAATCATAACAAAAATAAAGCAAAATTACCACAAATAACAAACAAAGGCTACAAAAACAAATACAAAAAAAGACACTAGAAAAACAAACAAAAACATCATAAAACACAAAATATCACACAATAAAACTGTATTAAAACTGCTTCAACACATAAAATAGGGCCGCCAAAACCTAAAAAACATATCTCAAAAATTTCAAAAAGTCCCAAAATAATGAAAAAAAATCTTCCCAAAATAATGAAAAAAATATATTTTCCAAAAATAGGAGAAAAAAATATTTGAGCCCTGAATTTCTTTAATGAAGTACTCCAGATACTTGCGAAAAATCCTGCAGAACGACATATTCAAAAAAATGTTCGTCTCAAAAGATACTTCGAATACATAAAAAATGTATATGAAATAATTAGGAAACAAATTATGGGAGCTTAGAAAAAACCAGAGCACTGTAGAAAAAATTCTGGGAGTCTAAGTAAAAATCATGGGAGTTTGCAAAATATAGACTTTAAAGAAAGTCCGGGAAAAAAATAATGAAAACTTAGAAAAACTCAGGTGGTATAGAAAAAATTTCAGAAGGCAAACAAAAAAAATTACGGGAGTATAAGAAAAAATTTCAAGAGTCTAAAACAAAAACTTGAGAGCCCACTAAAAATCTTGGGAGCTGAGAAAAAAAAACCGGGGACTCAAGGGAAAATTTTCGAGTATCTAGAAAGAAACTGTGAGAACTTATACAAATTGCAAGGGGCCTAGAAAAAAATCTCAGGAGTCCAAAATAATCTCAGGAGTCCAAAAAAATCTCAGAAGTCTAAGAAAAAAATAATGGAAGCTGAATAAATTATGATAAATGCAGGGGATCTAGAAAAAAATCCATAGAGTTTATAAAAAAAATCAGGAGGTCTAGGAAAAATACAGCGGGTTTAGAAAAAATACAGCGGGTTTAGAAAAAATATCAGAGAGTCTAGAAAACATTTCAGGGAGTCTCGAAAAAATGCATGGGGTTTATGAAAAAAAATCAGGGGGTCTAGAAAAAATTTTGGGGGTCCAGAAAAAAGAGAAATTGAATATATAATTTAAAAAAACAAATAACATTATTTTTCAAATTAGCAGCTGACTAACGCCAGAAATGCTTGATCAAATCGATAGCGTGATAAATAACGAGTGACTAAGTGCGAACTAAATGAGGATGTGGGCACCAGCAGTGTGACTTTGGTGCAAAGTCCTGATGGAAAGCGGCGATGCTCTCTCCTTCTTCTCCTTTGTCTGACAACGCGGTCGCATTCGCAGGACACAAACTTATTTTATTGTTTAACGTTAATGTTAATAAACTTGCTATATAATTGTATAGCATTGAGTTTTATGTACTCTTCTTTATGTACTCTCTATGTACACATCAATGTACATAGAGAGTACATAAAGAAGAAAGTGGCGCCAACAGTTTTTTTTTTAAATGCGCACAGTATTCTAATTAGGGGTCTAATCAAGAGCCAAAGAGAGCTGTTTTTTCCAATTTATTGTAACGTAAAATTATTTAAAATGATGTATTCAATGGTTTACTCAACCTAACTAAACCATTACTTAGCATAAACGCTCTATCTAGGTAATGGCTTCGTTTTTTGTAAATGGGGCATTTTTTATTTTTGATTTTAGTATACATACTTCTACAAAAGATAAGTTTTTCATATTTTGTAGAATGATGTAATATAGAGTATGTAGTTTTCAAAATCCGGTCTTAGCTCAAAGATGAAAAAAATGTTAGATAAAGCGTTTATGCTAAGGACGACAGAATAGGCTGTTCAATATACTTGCTGTGTATTAAAAATAGACAGAATCTGAATTCAAAATGCAAATTAATGTGAACAAAAATAACCCAAATTAGTACCGTGCAACAAGATAATTAATAAAATAACAGTCTTTAGCTAATTCAGTAACAACCTTAACGACATGCGACTCTATTTGTAGTACGACGATTCAATTTGAAGGCCACTAGCGATGAAGCAAAGAGGCTTGCTTATTATGCCCCCCGATAAATTACCCAGTTGCGGGCTTTTATGATATCTCTGTTGATTTCTCTGACCGTTGTACACAAAACGACTGATTCATCTTCAATTATTGCTAGCTAGCGTGAAAGTGTGATCGGCTGAGGCTGAAATGCGGGCTTTCAGTTGAGCTCGACGCAGAAGCAATGTTGATCAATGTACAGGAGGCTTATGATGCACGCCGTATTTCGCCCAAGGCTTGAAAGTCTCATGTAGCATGCATCACATCCCCGCTTTCCCGGCATACCTACCTGCTAATTGAATAAACGCGGGTTGTCAGTCATGTCACCGGCATTATTTTTGTGGCGTGTCAATTTGACCTTGCCATCGGTCGTATTGTTTGTTTACAAAATGACGTGTGGGCGATATGCTGTTGCTATGATGGTCACAGATATTAAGACACCAATTGCTTTTGAATATTTTTTTTTTGAATTTTTATGATAACCATTATGAAGAGTGCACCTGTTCTCATATTAATATTATGGAGGTTAAAATATTTAATTGAACTTTAAAGAAGTTTAACATAACAAACACTGAGTAACGTTATACAGTTACTTTTAGAAACACTCGGATACGTGCATATTGAAATGAATCTACTGACTATACTGTCATGTGAACGTGTAGTTCTTACCTTCAAAAGCTCCAAGTTCGGTTTGCGATCTCCCGTTCATACCTGGATTCGAACCATGGACCCCATGCTTTAGCAATCAGCAGTCTAAACAATAGACTATATGAACTTTTAGTTCACATGTGCATGTGTTCAGATATTCAGCATAATTTGCCGATTTTCTGTTTAATTTTTGACTTTAATGCTAGCGCAGCCTTGGTATAGAAGAGAATGTGATGCGGGCAAGGATAACAGCATTCGTAAGCTGAGCAACTGATTTTCACATTAAGACAGGACAACTGAGGCTTAAACTCACAGCGAAAGACAGCAGATGGTGAAGTGTTCCACATTTGTATAGTTCTACTTAACAAGGATTCATGCCATTTCACAGTTCGAATGAATCTACTCTCAACGGTATGGGCATGATAATTACAAGCGCTTTTTGTAACGCGCAATCGAGGAGACCTACAAGCTATCATAAGACTAAAGAGTTCTTTAGGATAGTAACAGTAAAGAAGTGAAAGGTAACTTTGTAAGAAGTTTAACACCTCTCTTTTGCGGTCAGTCTAACTATAACTAACTATTCGATTGTTCGCCTGAACGAATAATATGGGAGATATATTAAAATTAAAACCTGACAAGGGACTCGTAGATCTGAGCAAGGTCAAATGAAGAAAAATTGGTTCTTACAACGTTGGAACAGTGCCAGGTATTTCAACGTATTTTTAGAGATTAAGAAGATGTGATCCGTTTAGCTTTGGCCAAAATCGCAAACGATTTATATTTGTAGCGTCTCTACAGGAGTCATCAACAGAGTCAAATGAGTACGCGAAATCAAGAATATATGTCAAGGTTATCAGGAAAGCTCTTTGTCATTTTTGGAATTTGTAGACAGAAGGTCAATGAAAAAGAAGAAAAAGATTTGGAGGGTTTATGAGAAACAGAAGAGACTCTATTCAAACTCTAAATAGATTCATATCAATCCACTTGAGGGAATTGGAGATACTAGGAGAGTGGAATGTCTGATTCTGCTGAAAGTCTGCAAACTATCTAGACCAATGATTAAACATAGTTATCGAGGCAGCGGCTCCGGCATTTTATCCGAAATACCATTTTCGATGGAGCTGCAAGCTGGAAAGCCATACTAATGATCACTGATAAGGTGTTTAGTTTCTCAGTACTTCAACAACTGTAAGCAAGTGCAATTTACCTATTGTTAGCCCAACTTTTTTTTAGGAAGTAGATGGAAAAACATCTGTCTAATATGATCGATGAAACAATTTGCACAGAGGTCTAGCCAAGAGTAAGAGGCAGCATTTTAAAACTAAGAGCAAAGCACCACCACGTTCAAAAGGCTTGGACACCTAGAGATTAGCAAGCACTTAGAATGTTTTACTAGTTCGAAATAGATATAGCTCTTGATTATTGCTGCAAAGGAGAAGATGAAGAAGAAAAGATAGCTGCCATCACGCTCAGCGTGGCCAACTCTGCCACCCTTATAAGTATCCCTATAAGGGAAGTACAGAAAAAATTAAATAGAGACCAAAAGCCTTTTCCAAGTTTATGCCTGGAATAGATTTTCCTTTAAATATTTTGATCAAACTGACCCTGCAAATGAAATTCAATATCACTGAAAATTCAATATTACAACAATCAGAAATAAGCCCGCAAAAATAAGTCGTGATGAAATGTAGAGGCAGGTTTATAGGTTCAAAAAGTTATCAGAAAATCTTATTATAGTCTAAAGTAAAAAATTACAGACGAATCGTTATTTCACATTCTGTATTGTCACTATATAATGCCAAGAATTCCGCTTTGACCGCGTCAAAATTCTTCATACGCACCCTCCTGAAACAAATTAACCACAGGCCGTTGAATCAAATCACTGTCAGATGATCTTGAAATAGTTTCTTGACGTCGTGAATCTCTACAGCTCACACATCATTTATTTTACTAGCAAAAAGTTAAGAAAATGTTCTGTGATCATTTCAAACAGGTACTATGTACACATTTGGCAAAGCAACATGTTGCCAAAAACTAAATCTATAGAATGCTCAACAAATATTTACAGAGTTCTACATCAAGTATCGACAACTTTCGAAGGCACTACTCAAATCTTTCGGCAAAAACACTCCGATTTAAAGATCGCAATATGAACGATGCACGTTTAATTTAACGAAAGATTAATCAACGGATAGAGCTCGACATTTTGTATCGAGTACTACTAGATGCTTGTCTATAGAAGAGAATAATGTCTAAATGGCCAAAATCATTGGAATTTGAAAACCATTAGCTAGTTGTTAATGCTACATTTTGTGTGTTTGTTTTGGATCTGAGCAAATGTAGCAAAGTTAATGTGCCTTAAGTAAATGGCGGAATCAAGGTCGTTTCGAAGCAACTGATGAGAGCTAATGACATCAGTGACACTGGATTTTATGGCGCTTAGATAATTAACATTCAGTCGGAAACTTGAACTTGAAGATCGCAGCACTGTCAGTGAAATAGATGATCAGTAAATGTGCTTTGTTTGTTGATCGGTTGCCGCATTCTAGTTTATTGTTATTTTTGGTGAGCTTGTTGGTGCAAGTTAATATATTAAGTGGACTTTATCGATTCTTAGACGTGCTAGAGATTTTAAGTCGATATGATTTGATAGCAAAGTAGGAGTGTGTGGCATGTGCAACGCGTTAATTCGTTATATTATATTATGCGCGTTCAGCACATAAAATAAAAGAAACTAAACAGTCCACCAGAAACTTGTGCGAAAATTTCTAATGAAAATTAACAGCATTCGTACCAAACAGATTAGAGTATTATGTTTTTGATATTTTTCTGGCGAATATCATTTCGAATTTTGAAGAGCAGAAATGTTAGTTTGAACACAAAATGATGAGAGCCCACACAAATACACTTCATCTCACATAAATACCGCAAAACTTCATTTAGTTTTCATTTAAATTGCACATCCTTTATGCTTCACTGCCATGAACCATCGCAGTTTTTCTAGCTTGTCGCGCATTCTGTTTGTAGGCGTTGTTCGATAAAGAGGCACCTTGTGAGCCCCCGTTAGGCGCGCCAGTCGAGAAACCCCCAATTGGCTCATCGGCTGTTAAGCCCGCGACATTCTGGCAGAATGAGCCAACGTTTAGTTCGTCCAGCTCGAGAGATACTTTTCCTTACCAGGCATAAAAAACATTTAAATACAACTATATGATGACTTTGCTGTGGTCAACGCAGCTGAAGACAGCTAAGGATGTTATCGTGAGCCCTGACCCAGTCTCCGTACAAGGAACTTAAGAGAGGTATCATTTTATTCTACTAAACTGCGACATTTCTTGGTAAAGCTCAGTCTGACCCTCTGGTTGCAACGGATTACGATGCAAGCACAGACAGTTCTAGCCTGTTCCCCGGGAGCCAGTTTTGAGAATCGAGCGGAGACGGCTGACAAAATCACCGAAGTTTAGGGCTGAAAAATCATCCTGTGCGATCCCAAGACAGCCTTGAGCCTTCATGAACTAAAATCTCACCAGGCTGCTACTAAGTTTAACACGTTAGGCGTTCTCTGGAGCCACTGCCTCATATAGCGGCACGCATTACGGACCTGTACTTCAGAGGTTGAATAGGAGTCCGTCCTAAATCTCATGTGCCACTGCCCGGTTCTGGCGAAAAGAAGAATTGTCTCACTTAGTGCACCTTTCCTCTCTGGCTGAACTGATCCATCCTTTATCGACCTAAAGGGTATTTATTGTACAGCTAGTTAAAGAAACCAAATGGTTCCCACAATATATTAGATGAGGAAGAGTATATCAGCCTACCACAACGGACCTCTACTGTGTGGCTTTCGGTAAGACTCTGAGGTTTACAGCTACTCCACCTAGCCTAATCTATAAAGGTTGAACGTCGAAAACGTATGACACAAAAACCAAATCTACACTCCAAATTCGTTACCGATGAGCAACAACCACACTCAAAAGCGTAAGTCTACCAAACCACGGTTGAAGAATCATCATCTCCAATACTGCAAGGCACCTCCAAAACGCGTGAGAGCGATACCATTAATCAAGTCATAATCACAGTTAAAACAGTGGCAGAGCAAGTGATACAGGACCTAACACTCAAATAATGGGGCCACTAGGGCCCACTAGAATTCCATACAAGAAGTTGCGTCGAGTGGTATAAAATGACGATTATTTCAGATACAATTCCGGATCCCGTTTATTCAAAACGAATCAGAATGCAACTTCTTCGTTGACAAGATATTTAAACTGATATTTTCGTATTCAACAATCAGTCGACGCATCTGAATATTCTTAAATTTTACGTTGGTTTAGAAACTTTCGTCGAATCATTTGTACAAACGTAAACATATGTACATATATCACGTTTGGCTTCAAGACAAACTGGCATGTGCTCAGCTTAGCCATTCCCGTAAAATATTTAAATCGACCTTCTGCATTATTCATAGACAAATTGAGAAATATGTTCATCATATTGACAATAAAATTTAACTTAATTTACTCCCACAAGCAGTAGTCCTAACCAATATAAAACAATGATATGCTTGGCTTCAAAAAATATTTACCCAAAGTAGGGACACCCAATGAATTATTTATCGATTTATCAAATTTTAAATCTATTTCACAAAATGATAGCTCTTGCTATATAAAATTACACTTTCAAATTACCTGCGAACTGTCGATTCCATGATTTTCCTTGAGCCTGAATCAGGGCGTCAACGGACAACATGGGTTTCTCCTTCTTCAACATTTTGAATTGATCTTCTTGGGTTTAACACGAAAACACACACACTTTTCAAACCACTCACATTACACCATCTTTTAAATTAAAACTTCGAGTAATGCACTGATTGCAAAGCATATTACATTTTTCACGTAAAAGTCACATTTTCGCCCGTTTAATAAACGAGTTTCTCTAACTGCAAATGCAACTACTCCTGTAAACCAGTAAATTTAATTACAGTTCTAATATGAATGACACAACGATTTAACAAAGTAGAATTTTCGGATGGATTTCGAGCGAAAAATGTTTGAATTGCAAAGTGATGGTTTTTTATCGAAAGTAACAAGAATAAACCGTTTTCGTTTTGCTGAGAATTATTTGCTGTAACACCTGTATCGAATCACATGAGAATAAACCTTATTATATCAACGCAAGATGAGCGAGTGTAAACAACTTTTTGCAAAACTATCACACAAAAATAACTGAATTTTCTCGTCCGAACAGTTTTTTTTTTTGTCGTTCACATTTAGAATTTCGCCGCGAATTTTATTTCACCCAAATTTCGCTCAAGTTTCGATTATGGAAACGATATGAAAAAATAGCATAGAAAAATATTGTTTGCAATGATAGAAGAAGCTGTTGAGTCCATCTATAGAATTCAACGCGCGCCAAAATGTCATCTTCGTCGGCTTAAGTTTTATGAATTTCTCAGTCCATCTACAAACATGAAATCTATAAAACAAAATAGAGAACCCAAAAACTGGTTATCTATAGAATACGGTGATGGTGATGAGATGACGATTGTCATATGACCTTGTGCATTCTTTCGCCCGCCTCTCTTAATACTACCTTTGTCACGCTGCCGCTTTTATTTACATTTTTTTTTTCGTTGGTGAAAAATTGTTGTTTGTATTATAATGGCATTGTTAACGAAATGTCAACGTCGATTTCACCGACAAATCCTACAAACTGGCTATGGAATCAAGCTATAATTGTCACGACATGACGCCATTTCTCATGAGAACATATCAGTCATATTCCATTAAAATGTTCATTTTCGTAATATGTGAAATTAATCGATGCGGAAGGTTGTTTTTAAATTTGGCAAAATTTCGTTTGGAGCTTTCGAACTCACGACTTCACACATGAGCGAGGAGGAGTGAATTGTTTTCAGTAATGTTCAGTTTAAACCTATGTATAATCGTGGAGACCATCTAAAACCTACTTTCAGGCCATAGTTGCCATGCTTTTCATACACAGAGATTATTTAAAGTACTTATATCACTTAACATTCATTCGACCAATAGATACAATTGATATTACGTGCAACAATGTTTTAATTCAATTATCATTCAAGCATTCCGCCGATAGTAACAGTCGAAATAACTCTACGGAACGCAATGCGATTATATGACATACGAAGTGCTTACAAAAGTACATATGTTTATATTCGAGCATTAGAACATAATTAGAAAGGCAAATAGAAGAAAATTCGTGTCAAGTCATTTCCAGCCACGAGCATTATTCTAGATAAATAATTTAACACCTGTTTGCAGGTGTTACTTGTTGATAGGAGTGGGTTTCTAGGAAATTATAGTTTGAATTGGAACTAATTTTAGATAATTTGCATTCAGACACAATCCAAATCACACTGATGCTCCTGTAGAGTGATGGTTTGATTATTAATAAAATAAAACTTGAAAAATTAAGCTGATAAAATAGTTCGAAAACATTCATTCTATGAACGTATAGACCGAACAAGTTTCTTCAATCAGGTGAAAACAGACTAAATCCGTCAACGATTCTCTTACAGAATGCTTAAAAAGGATGTGCTATTGATTTGAACGATTGATACGCACGAGCTTCCTTTTTTCGTACAATCTCTGTATGTAATCAATGAACTCTTTCTGTCCATTGTCTGGTGCATCGCTAGATTCCACTCTTAAATTGCTCGGGAAAGATCATTAGGATCAATCCAAAGGATTGTATCCCTGCTGAGTCTGGAAATCTACCCGTGCTGGGCTCGCTCTGTTCGACAAAGACTCAGAATTTGCAGGCCTCAGCTGCTTGCAGCGGAAGGTTACAGTATACCATCGCGGAATAATTCATGGCCAGCGAGTTTTCCAGCTTTCTGATTGCATTTCGTACGGTTGCAGATTCCGGAAAGGTAACTACAGCCAAGTTCAACTACCGCCGTGCCTTGCGAAAATATGCCCTATTCTAAACCCTCACAAAACAAAAGAGAAGCACTGAAGGAGACAACTCAGGCTAATGCAAATGAGACGCCCGCAAAAAGTATACGAGCAACTTGTGCTCTGGACTCTGCAAACCTGCAAACCCTCTGGACTCTGCGCAGATCGAAAAGAAAAGAATATAAATGTACTTAAAACTGCAAATATTTTCCAGGAAACTGAATGTCAGGGATTGGAACCTCAAAGCATATCTGGAGGAGCAACAGAAAGATTGGCTGATGATGCCGATGACGTCAATTTGGGGTAAAAGTTTTTCGAACATATAACTGGGAGCAAAACTATCCTAGCTGGACATTGTTAACTAAGTAAATCATTCAGCCGTTAATTCTGAACAATTCCATGACTGATGTTATAATGTTTGGTCTATTCAACTAGCAGAACGAAAATGTTCCGTTTTTTCTTTTAAGCGAAAAATTAGCAAAACTTCTAGCCGTGGTCTCGAGGTAATAGGATCAGCGGACTCAGATCAGTCAAAAGGGTAAAAAATTTTTACTTTTTCCTGGTTTTAAATCTGCTTGATACCACCACACTCAGACAGCTTTCAAGCCGAGCCGAGCATCGCTTTTGGACAACTTTCGGGCAAATCATTTGGACATGTCTAACCTCCGGGTATGTTTCGCCATCTTGGCGACAGGTTAAGATAGCCTTTATATCAAAACCTGAGACAGATGAATATTGAAATCCAAAGAACTTTTGAGTGACCAACTTAACATGAAGAGGCTTTACATTTGCAGTATTTTTTTGTGGGATTTTTTTCAACAGTTTTCCAGAAGAAACCAAGTTATAGCTATGTTAAGTACCCAATTCATAGCTCTGAAAGAAATTCAAATTCCAATTTCTTTACAAATACCAATATTGCCAATGTCAATCAAAAATTCAACTTTTTATTACTGTGCAGTGTATCCGAGCAACATTCTTTCAATCCCGAAAAAGGACATTTTCCAAAATTAAACATGCTCCGTTAATTCAAGAAACCAGCTTTTGTCTAAAATAAAGTAAATTGATATTGATACTAATTATTCTTTTCATGACGCTCACCAGTCACATACCTCAGCCTACCTCTCTCTCTCCGCTAGTAACTACAACAGCGAATGAAAAGAAACCAATTAACCTAACGAATAAATTTTCATCCTAATAATGTTACTTTTTACATGATTACCCTGGAAATCATCAGGAGTCTTGTTAGCGGTTCTGTCGTTTTTTTCTTCTTCCAAGAATCATTATTATGCTAGGCGAAGCAAGCAGTGGACGTAAATTGATTTTAGGAGGATCCTATCCTGGCAATCGTCGTTGATATTGCTTACAAACACTTCACTTCAAGAAAAGCTCTGTAAAAAAAACCAGTAAGGAATATGTAATAAATTGAACGAACAAAAGCAATCATGACTCGAGGGAAACGATGCGATTTCCACAGACGACAAGGCTGATATGCTGATGGATGGATATGAATGTCAGGTCCTGATATTGTGTCGAGGAAAAGAAAATTCGATCAATATGAATTTCGAAAATTTGATTGACATTGTATGCAAGTAATTGATATGAGTGTAAGAGACGGAAAGGAGAGTTCGATGACATTTTTTCGATACTTTACAGCTGTTGCGCTAGAGCACGTGTTACGTTGGATGTACATTTTAGATGGCTTTAGAGTTCGTATGGAATGAATCAAATAAATACTTTGCGGTTCGAGTATTTCCATCAAGCAGACGAAGAATGAGTTTTTGAAAATACACTAATGCGAAAACTACTTTAAAATTCTTTTCATTTTTATAGACAAGGAAAGTAAAATACGTGTTTTAAAGCAAAATCTCTTAATGTCAATTCGCAAAGAGCACGGAACACAATCAAGTGCCAATATGGCATCAATTCAAGACTTGAATTTCTATCGTTCTTAAAGCAGTTAGATTGACGTCAATGTGACGATACAAAGACTGCAAAGACTTGTTTTCTACAATTTTTATTACGACCATGTTCTTTAGTGAAGTAGAAAAAAAAACAATGTGTTTGCAGCAGCTCAAAGTGTAATTTTTTCTTCAAATGCCACCAATTTAATGATTAAGACAGTAGCTTCTCCTTAAGAGAATGTAAAAAAATTATATATTTTGCGAATAAGCAAATTCATTCAAATTCAAATTAAAATGTTCGGGAAACAGCATGATATCATCAAATGAGATAAATTTATATTAGTTGCAACACAACTGTTCGCTAGGACAAATTTCGCGATATTTGCTTTTAAATTATCTATGCTAATTTATAGACAAGAAGGGAACCGTGATCCCTAAATTTTGTTTTTGATTTGCTGACCAAAAATAACTGAAGTTTTGGCAGTGAGTGATTGCAATAGAACAAGTTATTGTATGCTATGTCTGAAACAATAGGCACGAAAGAGGAAAAAGGTACAAACACAGCAACTTATCTTGCAAGTCAAAGATAAAAAATTGAGAGGAGACAACTAATTAGTGGAAGCCAAATGCAAGGAACGCTGGCCGCAACCTTTCGATATCTCACGTAAAAATCAATAATTTGGTTGTTTTAACGAAACAAGCCGCCTTTAGAAAACACATGCAAAAATAATTGCTGGAAAACAATTATTAATGACAAAAACACGTATCAAAAACGTGTCGCCATAAACGCATCATTTACAACGAACAAATTATTCACAGCCAGAAATGCAAATCTTTACCTACACATGCGATTTAGAGCTCTCTATTTTCGCGTGGCATTGTAATCGAATGGCAGCATTAATCGCGAAACCTTGATTATAGTCTAGTGATGATTCGCGCGCTAATCATTTGCACGTTCTGTACTTGTATGTACATATGCAATCACATGTAATACGGGGGGATCACTTATCGAATAAGTAGCATCTACAACCGATTTATAATTTGCTACTCTGAATCGTTATTGGCGTTACGATTTGTAGTGGCTATAATATTAATTTGCAATGCTACTTAGAGTTTCGTTATTTATTACGGCAGTGCACAATCAAATGTGACCCGGCCGTTATCAGTCATTCTTCATATTATTTTCATTTTCGATTTGGTGGAATGATTGATTATCAATGATAAATGGATGAAATTTGTTTGACTAAATATTTTTCTACAAAAGAATTCGATCAGATTTAATAACAGCACTTAAATGTCTACATATGGCTTATCTTAATTTACAAGAATTGTCTAAATAAGATGATAATTTATATATTTTTCATAGAATTACGAAAGATAAATAAGCATCGTTTCTCATCAGTTACTTCCAGACTCTGATTTCATACTGAATTATACTTTACCAAAGAATAATGTATCTTTCAAACCGATGAATTGAAAACGAGAGCCTCCCTCAAATCAATCATACAAAAAATAGTTCCTCTAACAGTGTCATCGATGAGAATTGATTCAGAGTAAAGTACTCCACACAACTCACACTTAGCGAAAAAGCACACACTTTTCCTTCCCTCGAAAAATTCACTTTACATAAAACCTCCCAGTCATTTTTTTATAAAAATCGAATCGTTAAGTGAAAAGATATTCAAAACCACATAAATTCGATCAAACGTTAATCAATAAATATAAACCCCAAAACAAGTCTTCACAAAAATCCACCTCTTGACCATAACACTTCACATGCTCATATACGAATAAATCGTTCACACAAAAAAACATCGTAGGGGTAATGTATCTCTAGTCATAAATTCTCATGTCGATTTTCATACAATAATTTAGACTTCAAAAGACACAAATATTTTCGTGAGCCACAATTTCGTTGATTTTTTTTTTGATTTTTTCGATCACCGATCAAAACAAAGCTTGATATTTTGACATCTTGTAAAATAAGATGCATTCGCGAAAAAGTAACTTCAAAGTGATATACTACTGCTGCCATCATGTAAATTCGAAAAAAGTGTGCAATTGTCGTTCATCGTAAAGATTTTTCTTTGGTTTAAATAATTCATTATATACGCGTACTCTATTGGGACATCTATAGAGGCGAAATGTCATCGCGGGAGTGCATAAATAAGCAAACCGTCCACCTCGAACGAAAAGAATTTACTTTGAACACGATTTCATGCCATTAATTTGCGACGTTGATATTGTTGACATTATGATGAATTTCACAGAAATTTATTCTTTTTCATATTTAAGGAATGGCTGAATAATGGAAATCGAATTCATGTAAGTATAGCAGGCTGAACAATATGTATGTGGGGAGATCTAAGTGATTATCTGTCGACAAGTATGATGGAAATGCTAAAAATTTCAGGCTTGTTTACTGTTTTCGAATAGACAGTAGGAAAGATGAAGAATTAAGTGTCTTAAAATAAATAGAAAAATGCAGCTAAGGTTCCAGATGTTATCGTTTTTTTCAATGACCTAGCAGTATTTATCTGCAGACGGGTGAAAATGCTCCTTAAGTCATCCTCACTATATGCGCTTAGTAGTCAAGAAGGATGTTGAGTTGCAGTGACTTTAAAAGCAACGTAGAGCAAAAACTATGTTCAGTATATTTCACTTAACTTAAGAAAAATTGGCAGCCTCCAGTTGTTGGTTTTATTTAACAGTGGACAACGATGTATCCAAATATCGTATCTTTGCGATAGAGGATAAAGTTTCATCCTCCAAAGTCTTGCCTGTCTTTGCGGAAATGCGCACAGCCGTCACTTGACCTTTCTTTCTATTAAGGAGGTAGAAAGACTTCATATTGACATTTAGAATTCACTTCGCTTACGACGCCATCGGTTGACATTATACAAGCGCCAGATTTTCGTCCGCTTGCATAAAAAGCAAAATAAATTTGTTCTACACGAATTAAGGAAATGAAATTTACAGAGATTTGATTGCATAATCAATGCATACGAGTGTGGTGGCCATTATTTCTATGATTAATTTTGATCATAATTCATCATAATGATTTAACACAGGTATCACATCTGGTTTAACTCAAAACCTGGTGTATGACAATAGTTGGTTGCCTGTGATTGGATTCGAACCAGGAACCAAAAACTCTACGAGAGTGAAGTGGGAGCAGGAATCGTAGGACCTAGATGCAAAATGCACCCAAGGAGTCTACTATATATCAAGCAGAAATATCTGCTTAAAGTCACGCATTTAATAAAGATAAGGAACACTAAAACGGCGAGAAATAAGATCCTACCGAATAGCCAAGCGGTCAAATAAACTAAGCTACACTCTTAGAAGTAAGAAGGGCCCTACATGAAATAGGGGCAGAGAACAACCTCGAGCTTATATGGGTCACTGGCTATGAGGGACACTAAGGAACCGAGGAAGCTGGTACCAAGGCCAAAGAAGGGGCTAAATTGCCATACATTGGTACTATTCCGTGCTGAGGTTTTTCGAACGCTGTTACGGACATGGAAATCAAAACATGGACTAAAAAAGATCCAAAGCTATTGGCTTAATCTAGAAGGTTTTAAACACTCAAAAGACTACCTCAGCATCGATACAAAGAGAGCAAAAGAAGTAGTGGTTCTCCGTAAAAGTTGCATAAGTGTCCTATGTGGAGCTTTAACGGACCTTCTTCCTTGCAAAAAGTACCTCCACAGGATAGTTAATTGGCGAAACGACTGCTGTAGATACTGCAGAGAAGTGTCCAGCTATAGCACGCCAAAGATGAGAGCTGCTTGGCTCTGCTCCTCCCTTTATCTTGGACCTTAGAAAAGTCCCGTCTCGGGGGTGTATCCAAATTCATAAGGAGCCTAGATATCCTTTAGGGCATAACGCTAAGGAGGTACAATAGACCTAGGAGGTCACAGTTCTAGAGGCATGCATTCATTCATTTATAGTATTGTTATTATTTGTTGTGGAGGCTTGCGAAAAGTTGGGCTATACGCTGCACAATGCAAATAAATGTGCTTAGTCTAATTGCACAAAAAATTGTTGCTTTTCTTAATATTATTCATATATAATTCATAAAACTAAGGACCTTTCTGAATTCATGTCTTCGTCTTCAGCTTGTTTTAACTGATTGTGCCATCAGCGATATATTCGAAAGGATCATTAATTTATGTCCGAACGTCTCACTATAATTGACATACAATTTTTGGCTACTTTTTCTGCCTACATTCGTTTCCGAATAACGACAAAAGACACGAGTATGAAGGCATGTATGTAGCTTGATGATCCCAGTGGACCAATGTAAAATCGACATTAAACTACTTTTGTGCCGAATATGATTATAGGGATTAGAAGGCGCCAATTAGTGGCAAAAGGCACTGAAAGAAAAGTAGATACGTTACAATTAGGGTTTCAAGCAGTAGCAAGATATGTGGGAAGGAGGGCTTGGAAACGCTGCAAAACAGGAATGAAAGACATGTTTGGCTAGCAGTTCGCCACGTCGAACACCATATCCCCATGGATGGTTTTTTTATTAAACTAGTGAACTAAAAGAGAAGTATCAGTGAGACTTTTCACGAAAGTGAACGAGATCTAGTGAAAAGTATCATTCTGCCGAACTTTTTTGCGCACTTCTACTCTATGATATTTTTTATAATTCAATATTTGAGATATTTTTGTTTTGTTTTGGAGAGCTCGGGCATATTTAAATTCTAGCCCAATCTAGAGCTTAAATTCGGCCTCTAGACATTTAATATCCAGTATTGAAATGCAGAACTTAATTGGATGGGATTAATTCTTTGAGGCCCAGAATAATTTGATCATCTTTGTCAACCACGTACGCACCAAAAGTCTTACAGGTCGGGCATATAAGACCGCGAAAAATACAGTTGATAATTCGTTAAGACAACAAACCACCAGAATGACGCAAAAATGACTTTTTGACATATCAATTAATTTCAAATCAGTAGCAATTTATGCCTAAAATCAATTCAACTTTCTATTAAACCCTTCAAAACTATTCAGCATAGCTCTTTCGTTTTAATAATGATGCATACGTAGATTCTATTCAAGTTTTTTTTTTGTTAAATATCATTAGTAAATGTTTTATCACTAAGAGCAAACAAGCGCTATTTGGAGTATTCTACCAAAAAAAAATTACAAAATATTGTCTGCAGTGGCTACCAAAATGGAAAGATTTGCGGTGAAAACAAATGGTTTCACGCCGATTTTAAGTATCAAAATCGGTCATCGAAACCTACTGATTTTTAGTTGTTGATTCAGTGGTTGTTCAGCCCGTATTGAATATATGATTTGGATAGAAATTTTTCCACAGACACATACAAACAAACGTCAACCCACCCCATGATGACTCAAACGATATTTACAAGATTCGTTCAGAATTGTTCAAAATTAAATTTACAAATCTAACAGGCTCTAGAGCAATGTTGCTTAACCAGATGAACTTGAAACATTTAAAGTAAGAGACTGTAAAGCAATAATTCCTATCGCGAGGAACTTAATTCCAAGGCTCTGCTTAGTTAAATATCACATTTTGAAGAATTTTTGGTTGCGAGAGCAAAGATTCATGAAAGCTAACGTTCAGAATGGACTAGTTCTTGATTAAAGAATAATAATCGTAATACCAGGACTAGAAGCAGGCTACCCATCTTGAATACGTGAAATTTTATGAAATTTTAGCATTTCTACATTTTCAACACTATTTTAACTATCATCTACTATTAAAATTTACACGACATTCATTTTCTCTTGTTATTCGAACCGAAACGAATCACTCAGATGTCACAGCTGAGCAATTTCGCAATCATCTAATGCATTGAAAAGAACAACAAAACAATTAAATTTCCGCCGATAAAACTCATCACTTTGCAAATAAACAATTTAACATTTTTCGCAATGTGTACACATTAGCGCACTTCGGTTATATGAAAAACATTCGACCGGACCGAACGAACAACCTAGACACAAGCCAGGCACACCTCAATCACACCGCTTTCCAATTCTCAAGACGTATTACGCAGTAAAAATATGTAGATATTCTTCGGCCGTTGTGAATGAAAACGAAAATGTCGACGAGCTTCGAAGTACTTTATCGCGCCGCGTCCGCTCGGTACTTTTCTAATGTTGGTTCTTCTTCTCGAAAAACACTCGGAAAACTGTCTAAGCTTCGTCGAACGACGGACAGGGAAATACACTTTCCGCAACAAATTTTCACACACCCTCATTCACTTCGGCACCGCCTGCATCCATTTCACGGTCGAATTCCGAACGTCTGCCATGTACTCTGGCTGCGGCGGATGCGTTTGCAATTACGTCATCGGCGCACACGTTATCAAGATGGGTGATTTGAAGAAGATCTGCCCAAGCTGCAAATGCGGCCCCAAACTGACGAGCAACAACAGCACGCCGCCCCAGCAACTGAATCGCGTCGCCGAGAAATACACTTGCTCCACTGTCTTGCTTGCTGTTTTCATTGGTAGAAGATAGTGTTGAGTCTCGATGGTTTTGTTGTGACTCCGAGTCTCGGTTGTTCTGTTCGACTCAAGGTCAGGGTAGACCCGCTACGACCACTATCGCCTACTCCGCTGTAACATTGATCCACTACTTTTAGTGGCCTCGACGTTCGTCCCAGCCCGGAATGCTTTTCAGGTTTGCGTTGCAGCCGACAGAAAATTCAGGGTCAGTGGGACGGGTGAGTTAGAGAATAAGGACGGTGCATTTATATCAGCTGTGAATTCACGTCAGTCACTTAACCAAAGCCTGGGGGTGATTTGATGCAAAACAAATTCGTCACAGGAACCTGTAGTGCACACTCACAGATAAATGTTTATAGCCACAAAATATCGAAACCTTTGTTCGGAGTTTTACTCTTAGAATGCACTACTCACGGCCAGAACAATAAAAAAAGGATGAATACGATTTTAATGCACCTACCGATGATCCTTTCGCGAGCTCCACGTAACGTTACGAATGGAACAGCGGAATATCTACGCGAACGCGGTCTAATTACAAACCCATTACGCGGCCCGTTCTCGAGTCTGGGTCTGTGATGTGTCTGACTGAAGCCACCCGTCCGCGTTTTCCGTACCAAACCAAGTCCAAGTTCAACAATAAAAGCTTTCGATTTACATCCCGAGAGCGAGACATTTACCATTCGTTTCTCATATATGTATGTACGTACAGGCAAGCATGGCAAACTGGATTGGCTATTCGGAATGAGTATCGTACCCGTATGCCTGTGCTCGCCACTCCATCATGCAGCCCAAATGACTCCAAGCTGCTGAAGGAACAAGCTGTAAGGAAAAACGCGCCTGCAACACGATGCGCAAGCTACAAGCTTATTGCCTAATTAAATCAGCTGTCGGTCTCGTCCCTCCCCAAAGCAACCCTTATCGAACTAGGCCAGCAATATATGCAGAAAGTGTTTGGAGCTAAGTGTTGCCAGCCGTTTTGTTGATTGATTGATCAAAAACTAAATGTAAAAGGGTATTCAAAATAGTTTAGATACAAAGCTCTCTGAACCAGTTCACTAGGATAAGCTGCTGTCGGAATTCGATAATGTTTTGTAAAGTTACCGCGATATGTTCAGAAGAAGCTCCAGGAGGGACAGCAATTTTAATGCCGTTTCCGACGCCATAGAATATTGAGAACATCAACTACAAATTCACTTCAAAATCAAGCAGAAAGGCAGCACAGCCATCACAAATCAACAAAACACAGCATCACGCAAGAAATCACCTCACCGCATCCAATCCAGACATTTATACATGTATTTGTGTTAAAGGTTCGCATGCTACCACATTGTGTTTCTTCTTCTCCACTCTTGCTGTTCACCAGCACCAACCCAATCATTGTTGAGAGCTTTTGCCAATACAATTCTTTCCGCCTCAACCCGACCACTTAATCATTCCGCCTGCCCCCTCAAAAATCTTGATTTCATTATTTTTCACTTCGTCTCTGTTTTGCTTTTCATTTTCCACCTTAAGATTTCTGGAGTGCGGTCGTGACGGAAGAGAAGACGGCAAACTTCACTCGCCGACACACTTCCTTTCCTGCCACAGATCTAACCAACACCGCCACCACCAACTACTACCACCACTTCATCTATGCCTCTCAGGAAGCATTCTTAAGACGGTTCTGGTCTATTCCGTTGCTCAGCGTCTTACCGCAACACAGAATCGCTAAAATTTCAAGGTCACCTTTTTATTGTCGCATTTCGCATTCAATCCCATCCATCTGTCATATTCGCATGTATGCACGAGAAAAAGATACGAATCGAGTATTGCGATTGCGACTATTAAAGAAGTGTTGCCGACTGCGAACATTTGCGGAATGGATTATTAGCATGCAGCTCGCCAACAGCTAATTGGATTGCTGAATGGAGTATGGAGCAAATCCAAATAGAAACGATAACATAGGCACGTGGTGAGACATGTGAATACGAAGGCAGGATGTACAATATATAGTATGCAAATAACAAATAAGCTTTAAAGCTTAGATGCGAATTGCTGACTGAGATTGCATATTGATTTGCAAATTCAACAGCATCGTTGCCAGACAGGAAATTATTATAATTTTGGTTTTTGGAATTTTGTTGAATTTCTAGCCTTGTAGTCAGATGTTTTTTAAACCATTTGATAGAGGATCAATTGAAGAGTAATGAATACCAAATATATTTAATTAATTTGGACATTAATTGCTGCTAATTAATGACTAATCTAAAAACGTGTTATTGTTATTATTATATTGTTATTGTTATATTTATTTATTTGTTTATTATTACTATTATTCAACAGATAAAATCCAATTACTGAATATAGAAAATATAAAATACAAATAATTCACAAACGAAAGAATGAAAAAACTGAACAAAATAATAATGAAATGATAATGATACAAAATAAAGAACAATAATAAACAAAATCAAAGTGAAGAAGTACAAATTCAAAATAAGAAATATAGAGAAAAAAAAAGAAAAGGAAAAAGGACTACATTGAACTAGTAGTAAGCAAAACATTATGTTTCAGAAAAGTTTTAAATGCATATAATGCCGGCGGTAGAGGACCAAACTGTAGATCATGATGTTGCCTCAGTAATCGCAACAGCGGAGAATAAAAAAAGATATCAGTGCGCGCAAATGGCACACTAAACTCAAACGAAGAGCGGGTGCCATGCACTGCAACACGGACAGAAACGTGGCTGCTGATATCTGAATCTACCAACTTATGAAATAATTTGATCACTCATCCAGGAACAGTCTCCGTGATTCGAGGGAAGGGAGATGAAGGAACGACAGACGATCACTATAAGGACGATAAGGAACCTGAAATTTATAAAACAGGGTGCGAGTAAATCTGCGTTGAACCGACTCCAACGCAGTATTTAAGTAGACAAAACGAGGACACCAAACTTGACAGCAATATTCAAGGATACTACGTACAAAGGAGAGGAAAAGGTGTACACAGGTGGAAATATTAACGAAAGCTTTAGAGGATCTAATAATAAAACCGGATAGTTTATAGGCCCTGGCGGTAATATAAGAAATATGCTTATCAAATTTGAGCTTAGGATCAAATATTACGCCAACATCTCTAAAATTATCAACGACATTAAGAGGAAAGCCACAAACAGAGTAGGAGAACATCAAAGGTGAAATTTTCAAAGAGAAAGACATTTTGTGACATTTCACGATGTTCAAAGTTAAAGCATTGGAAGCGCACAAAGTCTGTAGGTTGTTGAGATCGTTTTGTAAAACCATACAGTCATCTTGTGACTCAATCACTCGAAACATCTTGAAATCGTCGGCATACAAAAGACAAGAAGAATGGATTAAAGGAGGGAGATCGTTTATGAACAAAAGAAAGAGAAGAGGACCAAGGATAGATCCCTGCGGAACACCTGATGCAGAATAAAAAGGAATTGAAGAGGAGGAATTAACAGTTACAATACAGGTACGGTCGAGAATGTAAAAGTTGAACCAGGAAAGAAGAGAACCAGCAATGCCTTCGTACCTTAGCGTTTGAAGAAGGAGGCTATGGTTGACGGAGTCAAAGGCTTTGGAAAAGTCGGTTTAAAGTACATCAACCTGCTTTTGATGGTCAAGAGCGGATGCGACCGTGTGTATGAAGGAAAGAAGGTTGGTTAAAGTGGATTTACCTTTGACAAAACCATGCTGCTCATGAGCGAGAAGGAAAAGAGACACTTTTTCAAGGATCTTGCTAAAGCAAGGAAGATGGGAAATGGGACGATAGTTTAAGACGCATGTACGATCACCGGCTTTATGTATAGGAAAGATGTTGGCAATTTTCCAGCGAGAAGGAAAAGAGATTTAGCCAGGATATTTGGAATACCGTCGGAACCACTAGCGGTATTGGCATCGAAATCGTTCAACAGAAGTTCAATTTCAAGGGGGTTCGTTCGAAATGAGTGCAATTCAGTTGAGGATGTGGAGGGAAGATTTGAGGAATTAGAAGAGGATTGTTGTGAGAAAAAAGTGGAAAAGTAACAAGCAAAAAGCTCACACACTTCTTGTGGATTGGAGGCAGCTGTATCACCCAAGTGCATACCATTGGGGATACTAGGACTATTTTTCAAGGAACGGATGAATGACCAAAAGGATTTCGGGTGATTGGTTCTAATTGATGCTTCAACGCGACTGAAACTTCACTGCTGAACCATGGAGCATCGTTCGGTTTATTAGGACGATTAGTTGGTGTGAATAGTGGAATAAGGTTAGATAGGAAGTTATATAACTTGCACAGAGCATCATCAACGAAAAGACCACGAATAAAAGAAAACCAGTTAATTCTATTTATTTCAATTGCCATGCCGGTGAAATCAGCCCTGTGAAAGTTGAAACGTAATAAGGATGGGTGTTTATTCCTCATAGAACGAATATTAGAAATTTCCAGAATAATAGGGGGTGATGAGAATCAGGAGGAACATAAGGAAAGAGAGCAGCGCTTAAAGAAAGTGATGATTTTGGGATATTGGACAAAGCGAGATCCAGAATTCTATTGCTGGCATTTGGTATATTGTTGAGCTGAGAGAGGGAACAAAGTGAGAGAAACGAAGACGTTATTAAAGAAACACTACTAGTCGAGATGATAACCGAAAAGTCAACATCCCAATCTAGAGTAGGGAGATTAAAATCACCACATAGCAGAACGTTAATTAATACTAATTATATTCTGTATTTAAACATCAAGTTTGATATTAGAAGGTGACAAAATATGTGCATATTTTCGACCACTTTTCTTGAAATTCCATAAACACCATTGCCATTTTGTCAAAACTAAATGTTTTTGTAAAATACACATGTTATAGCATATTTTTGTACTTACGCATTCCATACGACATTGAATTTTTCATCTTTTTCACTAAATGTTCAACTGACTTGCTTAATTTTTGTAGCCAAGAATTTTGTTTTTAAGTCTCACCTGTAATTAAAAAAAAGAAATCAAAATTTGTAGCATAGAAATATTTGGACTTATACAAGCTAATAGCTCGTATAAGCTACAATATTTTTATTATGATTTAGATCAAAAATAAATCCAGAGATCACTCACAAATTCGTAACATATTATAAACACCTCAACTAATTTATTTTGTGCATTTGCTTTGTCTTCGTATTTTCAGAAAAACCGAGGATATTCTTATAGGATATATACATCAGCAGATTGAAAACTGACAGCCACTCGACAAAAGGGATTCTCGTGTACGGCTAGTAGTATATTTTCGGCTTAGCGAAGACACATTTTCCAAACCCAATTTTAATCTTTTCTAGCTCTAATCTTTTCTAGAGACGTTTCTGAATCATTTAATTTAACCTGATTCAAATTTTTCTAGCTTTCAAAGCCAAATATTGACTTAAAAAAAATGTTTCGTTAGAAGCTAGACATATGTATTTCAATTCCAAAGGTATCAATATTTCGAGGATAATCTGCCTCCTTCTTAGCAATCGATTTCCGACCTTGATGAAGAGGGCAGATTACCGTTGGAATGTTAGTATCTGTTTGAAGAGGTCACAGCGTCTGTTTTAGGAATTGGTAGAATTATGGCCTCTTTTCGGCATTCAGAAAGGCTCTTATTAACAATAGCAGAGTTTTTTACCTTTGCAGAGCAGACTAACGTAGGGTTTAAAAAAACGATCCCGAGCAGAAAGGTTGCTGTATTCGATAATGCTGCTGGTGTTCGCTGAGCTTTCGCTTAGGTTGTTTGTTAAACTAGAATGACAAATCGAAAACGCCAAAAACAGTCTGCACACTACAAGATTTGATTTAAAATAGTTGACAATTGCGGAGTGCTATGCATATTCTTTCAATTCAAACTACCGATTTCACAATAATCAACAGCAGTGGTACGAACCGTTTAGAACACTCTTAAGCTAGAAATACACTGGCGTCACGTCACGTGAGGTCACGTGCCGTCACTTCAGCTGACCACACGTGTGATAGATCTGCAGTACCATTTTGTATGGTTAGAAATACACTGGCGACACGCCACACGGCTCACGTGACGTCACGTGACCTCACGTTTTTGATAATCTGCAAATTCAGATTTTTGAGCACACGTGACAGCACGTTTAGCCAATATTTTTACCGCATGGTATTTGATTTGATTGAAATGTATAAGGTAAGTGATTTGTTGTAAATGTATAAGCATGAATACTTGTGAAATGGCGAAATACATTGATGCTGGTAAATTGTGGGAAAAAATTGTAACAGAATTTTTATGTGCGCAGCGAAATTTAGTTAAACCTCAAACCGTCGATATGCAATTGCAACACACGTGAGCTGCTAGCATGAGACAAGTGTATTTCCAAGCGTGAGCTCATGCCTCCACACGCAAAACGTGACGACACGTGAGGTCACGTTACGTGACGCCAGTGTAGTTCTAGCTTTACTGTTATCATGAAAGCCCATAAACAACCGCTCTCGAGCAAATTTCTGCTTCAGTAACGTGACATGTGCAGCGGTTTGTTGTTGTATTCAATACACTTAACAACATTTGATCTGTTCGAGCTTGCAAAAAACGCACCTAATACCGGTCAGAGGAAGACTTAATAGAGTGTCGTCATTTTCAAAAATATCTTTTGAAGCCGGTAGATGCTTACACTCGAAGATGAATAATAATAGTAGTTGTGATATAAGAAATAGGAGGGAATTATATCGAAAATTTACCCGAGAGCTCAGGACGAGGAGAAACTAAGGAGCATACAGCAGAGTACTGAGCAAGCAGATCACAACTGGTTGAAGGGGAAGTAGAAACTTGATTTCCATATTTAATGGAAGCTGAAGAAATGTCATTGACGGATCGCAGCTCTCTATAGTTGCGCCAAAAATGTTTGAGGTTGCCACAACGCATTCCGTTTTTAATGTTTGCTATGTAATAATGTGCGCATTTTAATGTGAAGCTTTATGTCAGCTCTGAGTTTGCGATAACTTTCAAGACCTTCAACTAGGACTGACTGTTTGTATACATTGAAGAGCTCAGATTTCTTGGACAGGTGCTATATGATAGATTTGGTAAACCAAGGGGTTATTTGATTCCGGGGATAAGTGATAGTTATAAATATAGGTAAAATGGATTCAATAAAATCGTAAAAGTAGTCAGCACAATCATCAGATGTGAGTTCTGATAGGATGTTGCCCCAATTAATGTTGGTTAGACATGAATTTAGTTCACTTTTGCAACTGACGTGGATGAAGAGGTTCCAAGCTGAATCCACTTCTTTAGACTTTTATAAACTTTTTGGATATTTTAGCCAGTCAATAAAAACTTTATTCTGAGAATAAAACAACTAATATGAACAACAATATCTAATGGATGATGACGGAGATCAACTTTTAGATATGAAAGATCATTATTTGATATGTTAGAAAATACTAGGGGTATACTACTATCAAGGTGATTGAGGATATGATTGAACTGTTTAACGACACAGCTGTTCATAAAATTTCTGAGTATGGTAGCGACTGACAAAGGAGATTATGTCGGTTCAGGAAAACCAGGAGTAGATGGCCAGATTATGGACACCCCAGAGAATGAATTTCGATTTTGGAAACATTGAATTAATTATGATATTGAATGATTAAAATTACTCATTATAGTCATGCATACAACTAGCATAGGGAACGTAAGCACAGGATATAATAAAAGAACTGATATCGAAGAGTACTTGAACAATAACACAGTCAAAGGAATGATTAAGTGAACTGCTATTAAATTAGGAGGGGAATGATTTTTTATAGCCATAAGGACACCTCCACAGAAAGATATAGAGGATATAGAAATGTCTCGATCATAACGAAAGATTTTGTGTGTCGAGAGTAATTCAGAGCTTATAAAATCTGAATTTAGCCACGTCTCTGACAAACAGATGGTGCCATGCTGAACTTCATATGACGCATATCCCAAGTCAACAAGCTAAGTTCTTAGACATCTTACATTTTGAGTGTAAAAATAAAAAAAATTTTTGCTGTAGACGAATAATGCCGTGGAAAGTTGTTTGTTTCAAATTTCCCCATTGGTAAAACCTAGCGCACATTCTCCATGGAAACAATAGTGATTTCATCAAACACATTCTTGCTTCGACCAAATAATACAAAAACTCAGTTTCAAATGATGATTTTTATTTCAAGTCCCTTATACCATTATCAACGAATCCTGGCGTGAACCCAGTCAGCGAAAGCTGCAGCCGAAGCATACCCATCAGCGTTGCTTGATCCACATCCACCAACAACGAAGTTAGCAATACCAACAAGTTTTCCTCCATAGATAGCTGGGCCACCAGAGTCACCGTTGCAGGCACCATGACCGGCAGCGTGTCCCAAGCACAGCAGACCAGCATAGCTGACGCTAATTCCAGCGCAGGAAGTAGCAGTCAAAGTGTTGTATTGCAGACTAGATGGGAGAGATCCACCAGTGCTGAGACGTCCCCAGCCAGAGATGACAATAGCAGCACCATTTGATGGATTTGAGGTAGCAAGAGCAATTGGCTGGATCCTATCGGTGTAGGTGAAAGCTGAGGTCAGTTCGATGAGAGCGATATCGTACTGGAAGTTTCCGTAGCTGGCGTGAACAATGACATTCTTGCCTTGTTTGGTAACTCCACCGCTGTTGTAGTTGGTGGTTCCGGCAATGACAGTGAAAGTCGAAGCAGCATATCTGTACAAATGTAAATATTTGAGTACCGCGCAACATTCGTGTAAGCACAGCTATGATGATATATTTATAAAGCTACTACAGCTGGTAGAGCTGATTATCCTGAATTTTATAACTATTCACTATGCAGTTCTGATAATGCAAAATAAATCAAAAATAAGATCCACCAAAAACTGAAGCACTTAAGACATCAGTGTTTCATAACACATTCAATTGTAACATTCAAACTCAACTAAAGTTTACTTACGGCCTGTTGGAACCATCAACGACACAATGAGCAGCAGTCACAACAAAGGTCGGTGAAACGATCGAACCTCCACAGGTGAAAGAGCCGCTCCTCTTCAGAGCAATTTGATGTGGGAATTGTCCTTCAGCAGCAGCCTTGCCACCGACAATCCTTGGGGCAAAAGCCAAGGCTGGGACAAGGAAAAACCCGAAAAGTGCAGCAACTAACAACTTGGCCATGTTCAACCAACTATACAGAACCCTCATCTACACGGTCGTTTTATACTTCAGCCGAAAATCTGATTTCTGCTATCAATACTGAATTTAATCCTTTGGCTTTAAGCCTCTGATCAAAATCGATCATTGTATGAATTTTCTACGCAAATGTCTGACTTTTTGTACGTGCTTTACGCGTACTTTTTGAGATATCTTCTGATAATAAGACTTATCATCAGGTTTTTTCGTATTTCAAGCAAAATGAAGTCTAAATACTTAAGTTTGTTTATCGAAAGAGCAGATCAAATAATTGTTTTAATTAATACTTGCACAAGTGATAATTCTCCCAAGAGGTATGATCGTATAAACCGATAGCGTGTGGAAATTTATGGCAAAAAATTTCAATCTAAAGACAGATACAATGATATACGAACAAAGCTATTAAATCTTGCACTTTTGACACGATTATAAGATTGGAATAAGCAACACAAGAGACCGTGATAACACCTCCTAATCATTACTCCAGCTGCAGCACAATTAACTTGTTGTTTTTTCTTGCAACAAAGCAACTCTTTCGGATTAGAATGGATTTCATCTGACAAAATCTTAACAAATAGTATTGAGTGCTAAGTTTTCTTAGAATGTCTCAAGTTCAGATAAAAAAATTCATCCGAAAGTTCTTGTTTGACAGGCAATATGCTTGTGTGGTCATCGTCACAAACCTTTCTCTAGTTGACTGATTCGTGACTCCTTATAGCGACCTATTCAATCGTATCCTTTCATCGGCTTCGCAACTGGACGTTTTTCTTGTGAAAAAACGATCTTGGCCAAACCTAAGCGAAACAGTTCAAACGATGCTCCATCCAGGATTCACAGCCAGGAAGGTTTTGCTGTGTGTTTGGTGGAACTGGAAAGACATTATCTTGTATGAGCTGCTTGCAGGAGGTCAAACACTGAAGTTGTACCTCTAGCGTCAACAAATGGACCGTTTGAAGCTAGCGATTGACAAGAAGAGTTTATCAATAGGAAAGGAATTGTGTCCCATAAAGACGACACCAGATAATATACGGTTATAATGATTCGCCAGAAAGCCCAAGAAATTGGTTGCAACAACAAATCATCTATTAATTACATTCTTTAGTTACATTTAACTATCTATATTAATTACATTATTCTCCTCATCATAAAATATCTGCTCAATTTAATCTGAACAATGGTGATACACAGTTTCCCTGGTCTGTGTTTAGTCGCCTATCCATCGGGGTTTTTCATATGTTCAGGCTTTCGTACGCATCCAGTTTTCGTGCCTGCTGTACTTGCTTAATCACCTCCACGTTGTCCCATGTTATGTTGACTTCCCCCTCCAGGATGTGTTTCGCTAGAGCTGATCGTACTACCGTTGTGTTCCTTTTCCTTGCTGTGGCTGCTTCCCGCTCATGTTTGGTTAGTCTAACACCAACTAACCGTTTCGTTTGTCCTATGTATATTTCTGGGCAAGTAATTTTATATATTCCTGTTCCCTTCTTATCTTTTTTGTCTTTCACGTGACATAATTTAGCACTTAATTTTTTTGCCCTACTGGTAGAAACTGCATTTATGGTATATCAAAGCGTTCAAGAAGTTCCTGAATTTTTTTGAATATTGACGTAAAAATAATTGGAACTCTTATGGTTGTGTTTTTCCTGTGTGAAGAGCGTCGTTAACAGATCACGCTGTATTTTGTCCTTCTTTTTGACAAGGGTTCCAATTATTTTCTCGTCAAATCCATTTTTTCTCGCGGTATCTTTAATATACTTTACTTCTGAGTTGAAACTTTCCTGATTTATGGGCACTGTTAATAGCCGGTGGATCATCGAATTAAAGCGCTATTTTTTGGGAATGCCAATGATCAGACGTGGAAGGTGTTGTTCTCTGGGTGTGTGTGGGCTTCTGGAAGATATTAAACATAAGAAAACCTTCTATCCTTATGACCATCAAATCCAAGAAGGGTAATTTTTTTCATTGTTTTCGACTTCCATTGAAAATTGGATATCCTTATGTGCTTGGTTGCACTTCTCCAAAGTTTCTGCTAAAGCATACTTTTTTACAATAGCTAGGATGTCGTCCACATATCTCAACCAGACACGAGGAAGTTAACCTTCTTCATGAAGAACGCGAGTGCTTGTTTTACCGGCAGGCTTAGGAATAGAGCCTTGACATCAAATGATACAACTAGCTCAGCTTCCCCTATTTCTGCCCCTCTTCCAAGTCGCTCTATCACCTCGTCTGGATTTTTAGCCGTTCTATCGCTAATCTTCCCAAAGGCCCTACACTCGTCTACAATCCCCGTTTTTTACTGCGGCAACTCATAGCAAAACCCCTTAGAACATAGAGATATAAGGAAATGAAACAAGCGTATACATATACGAAATTTAGTGAAGCATTTTTACTACAAACGTAAAATCTATAAATAGAACAAATCGAGAGAATTGCTACCTCAGATATTACCCTTGGTTTCCCCGATACCTGAGCTTTTGTTGTTGCTGAGTAAGTAATTGTCAAATTCGCGTGCACATGGCCAACTATTTTTCTCCATCTATCTCACTCTATCTTTCTGTTCGGCACAGTAAGTGAATGTCAAATTCGCTTACTACTACTAACAATTTGCCTATGCAAATCGCTTCACTTCTCACTGCCATTTTCATTTCCTTATATCTCTCTTCAGAGCAAAACCCGCTTGAAGCCTCAATCCTATATGCACACTCGCCACACACTAGGAGATAAGCTATGTTCAAGCTCCTTGCCTATCATCCCCCTCGCCTACAAACCCACATCTTGCATCTCGAGCATACATTTCCATTCTGGGAGTTGGAGAGAGGCAAAGAGCACATCCTATATAATGCTCTTTCTATCAATTTTATGCACACTTTTGAGAATTTAGAGGCCCCTTTAAAAATACACAGGAAATTGCGCTCGAACTTTCATAGCTTATCTACTGCGGTGCCAATTGCAGACAGCTGCTTCACAAAAATGACGAAAAGAAGCCCTTTGATCAAAGTGAACAGGTTGTAGACAACGCTCAATTAGTCAATAAAATGTTTCTCTGCGTTTTAATTAATCTGTTATTTTTTGTGCATTAATCTTTAAAACAAAAACCCAGAACAAATTTTTTTACAGCTTTTAATGCCATACGATAATTTCTTCTTTCAGTCATATCTTTGATAAAGAGATAAGTATTTAACACCAATTTTTGAAGTATAATTTCGACACTTCAATTCTCCATGCATTCATACATTATAGCTTAATAAGATTACTCGAGATGACTTCGCTGCTTTTATATTTTGCTGATTTTACTTAACAACATTATCATGCAAAAAGCTAGAGATATATCGATGCATATTTACTCATTTTAAGTATCGACACACAAAATCTCAATATTCCATAAACGGACCTTATTCTCCGTTTTCCAAACTTAAAAACCGTTATTTCTTATACCGCATTTACACTCTCCCCGAAATATGGCATATGCTGCCGCACACGAGAGTGTAAATGGTCACCTCGTCTATTCTCGCCTGTTTTTCTTCATTAACCCACATACAAAGCCATGGCAGTTATAAGAGTGGGAATGGTGTTCTCCCCGCGCCTACCTGGTTTATGGGGGTTTATGAGGATCTCATCTTAGCTTTTAGGGATTTGAAAAAAGTTCTGGTGTTGGCTCTGTTGATATTTACAAATCGATTCGGTTCGCCTACGAAAGATGCATGAGTACGGATGGGTACGAGATACACTGTTCGAAGTTTTGTAAACAAATTTGTGAACAGAGAAAATGCTACCTACTTACACCACATGCATATCTGCGCACTTTCACTTCACACCCTTCAAATCTTCTCAATACGGACAGGACGAGTTTTATGGCGTACTGAGGTAAAAAAGGGCATATCGCTTAAATAAACAGTTTTGAGTGAAGACTTTGAATACTCGTCAAATGTTTTAGGAAATTATTACCGAAGATCCTCGACGAAACGTTCGCCATATGTGTAAACGGGGCATTAGACAAAACATTTGAAGGCTTCATCCGATCTGTTCGCCAGAATTACAAGCCGGAGAAGAAAAAACGACTGAGTGAAAAATGTGCTCAAGGGCAGGCAGCAGTCTGCTACATTTTATGGATTTTGTCTGCGGTTTTGAGAGCTCGATCGGTTCCTTAGTAGACTAGACGTGGTTGCATCTTTTGTATTTAAATCAGATTTGAATTGATATTCAACATGCATTGCGTATGCGTTCCCGTTGAAAAATTTTTTTAAAAGAGATTGCATCCTGAAAAATTCGGTTGAGTATAATACACAATGAGTGTAATCATAAACAGTATCTAAATTATAATTTTCAGGGTGGTCTGAAATTTGAGACATAATGAACTGATTAAATTTCAAGTAACCTGACGGGGGTTAGTCTTAATTTTCAATGCTTTCGGAATGCTTGCTATTTATTATGCATGCAGAATTGAAGCTGGGCAAGTCGACTGAAAATGAATATTTTCTTTTCTAATTATTTTCAGATTTTTTGTGTATTGTTTGATTCTTGGACGTACAGATGTAATTTATAAAACGCACAGATAATATTTGACAATATTTGTAATGCCTGGTGGAAAATCAAAAATATTCCTCAGATACCAAATCGGTCGGGCAATAAACATTTTATAATCCTTACATAAACACTCATTTTTTGATAGAATATGGACTCACACCGTTTTTCTCATTACATTTTACAAAAAAAAATTTTCATTAATTATGCTGATCTGGAATTAGTTCAGTTGAAATATCAGCTCAGCAAATTGATCGGAAAACGATTTTTTCTTTATACATGGATTACAGTTTGCCTAAATCAATGTTGTGAGAAAATGAAAAATAAAATAACTGTCACTAACAAATTATGATGGGGCATTCCATGAAATATGATATATAGAACACATATTATCGTACCTTACCTTCATAGCTTGAATATCAGTCAAGCGTCAGAGCTATGGAATACGAAACAGCAAAGTATATTATTTATCAAGTTGATCAGTTTATTCTTGATTTTCGAGATTTGTAGTCTATTGATTTGAACAGGAAGAGTAATGAAGCTTCAAGTTCGATAAGATATTAAAGCCGTCCGTGCAAGAGAAAATCGTTGTACATATCGAAACATGAATTTGCACTAGAATTCACCAAGTGCATCACATTTTCTTTTCATCCATTGTAAAACATTCGGGCATATCATTCAGAATAATCAATCATTTTTCCAAAATTTCATGTGGCAGTTTTGATAACCATAATCCACCCAAAACAAGAAAATTAAACAAAAACACAAACTTTCTCACTTTTAATCGAATTAGGAATACTGATATATGTATAAGATAAATATTAAATGACGTCAATTGTTCAAACAAAAGAAGTTCCCACAACAGCAATTATATACGGTTTGAAAGCTTTGAATGGTTAATTTTCAATCTCGCACCAGATGATTCGATCGTTTAAGTATTTGAATTAAGGCAAAGGTTTTAGATTAATAAAACAGTTAGATTTTATCGAGGAAAAAATTGATTGGAGAGAATTAGATCGTTTCGAGGAAATTTAAAAGGTGTGTTTAAGTCCAAAAGATAGTCCCAAGCTTTTTTTTTATCTCTAGTCTGATTTTGGATGGGCTTAAAATGCTGAGTATTTTGTGAATTTTAATATAAGGATTACAATCCTCTTTAAGTCATTGATATTTTTATTTTTAAAGATGTCAAAGTGGAGTTACGTTGAGTTCTTAGTATGCTCATTGCTTATTCAGCAATTTAAGAATTTATCAACAGTCGTCATCGCCCGGGTAACGAGAAAGGATATATGGAATGGAGCCACACTTTCAACATGCAAAAAAATTATATTTTCCTAAATAAAGCAAAGTGTCTGATGAGAATCAGTAAATACTTTCGAAATCACTTTGTCAAATAAAATTTTCAATGTAAATAAATTTTTTTTCAATTTTAATCATCCCGCAAAAACAATTCCAATTTGATTCGGCTTCGGAGGCTTAGTCCGCAAAACGATCGAGTTTCCCGTATCCATATTCTCTGCTTTGATAAGCTTTAGAGACGATATACGTTGTCTATACTGATTTATAGACAAGAAGGGAACCATGATCACAATTAAATAACCTTTACATTGGGAGTGATTTTAATGAATAATTAGAAGAGATAACGGCAGTTAGTTGGTCATGCATAAAACTATACTACATGAGGCTAAATAATTCAATTTGTCTTATTCTGCCCCTCTGACTCTTTCGAACATTGGCATGAGAGCGGGATTGGAAATCAAATTATTTTATTTTTTAAGTGAATCGAAATTTAGGCTTTTGTGCACAACACTAAAATTCAATGGATTAAAACAAAGGATAAATAAATAAAAATGAGTTTTAGTTAAAAATATGTATATCAAATATGATAAACAATATTTTTTGATATGATGGCATGTTTTTTTTATATAATCTGGCATATCATTATACAACGATATAGCTAAAAGAATCGAGTCGCTAAGAGCTCTATTGGTTCTGAATAGCTAGCTGCAATCTAATATAATTTACTGACCTTGCTTCATAGTCATTGTCAGAGAAATGGAAAATTTCTTCTTTGTGCCGAGTATTTTCTATAAAGTTATCAATCTTGAAATGTTAGTAATTGAATAAATGTCATTTCCCCAGTTGCTGAAGATAGATGTAGGAGTTGCTTAGAACTTTGCTCAGAACAGCCAGGATTGTTTATGAAGTTTGCCTCCAGTTCAGCATCCCATAAGTAATAGATGGTATAACAAAAGCGTGATGGATAATATTTTTTAGAAACGTGCTCAAAAAGCGTTTTCTTTTGAGAACGCTCACTATAGGACATATTTTGATCAGACCACGATAATTTATCATCAATTATTATTTTTAAGTACTTTGTCATATCTAGTTTTTCGATAAATTGGTTGTTAATTAAGTTGTTTAATTATAGAAAATGTTATGGTAGTATAGAAATTGTTTTTTTTTTTAGTTTTATTTAAGCAGGTCTTATAGTTTCCTTTATTAATTATATGGTAAGAGATCTTGGGAAGTTTCAGGTCTTATAATGATACCCATATTAGACTCTTTTTTGATTTCTTTTGGGGGAGCTGATTGGACTATACTGGAAGAGGGTTTATTCATTGATACATTATCTTTGAAATTTGAGATTACTATTTCAACTTTTTTGGGTGAAACGGGAGTAAAAATCCGCAGTAGAAGAATGATCCTTTGACAAAACTTTTAATCTTGTCTTTGATTTACGACGTCATCGCAAAGATATGTACTTACGGAGATTGGTCTTTCTTTCATTGGGGGAATTTAGTTCCGCAGGAATCGAAAAACCAGAAAATATTTTTTATATATTTTGTGCAGAAATTCATATTTGTGTTCGTTCCGAGATCTTCACTTATTTTATGTGATACCACTTGTCGCACAAGTCTTCACATTGAAAAGCTTTATTACCATCCACCACTATGATCTTGCACTTCAGGCACGCGTTTGGGTGGTCTATTTGATTAAAGGCATTTCCCAATACATTAAACGAACTCAAAGAATTTACAAATTGAAGCAGACGAAAGAACAAAGAGTCTGATAAAACGGTAGAGTAGTAGAAATCTATCGATATTAATAGGAAGCCTAAGACAGTACTTACTTTTTAATTAATTTACGCTGCTTTGAGTTTAATGGCGCCATTTAAAAGTGTTGGAGCTAAAATCGAATCTCAGATCCTAAAAAGAGTCCTCTGCATTTCAATCTTTTAATGGTCGTCTTCGTTGACGTATTTAATCATCTTCTATTTGAACTGATTCGCTTTCTGCACAGCAATAGTTTCTTAAATACTTACACGCCATCATTAAATAGCATACACACCACCATTACGACCGTACACTAAGCTGTCTAACAGTGTGGAATCCTTTATAATTCAGATATTCTTACGTGGCTTGATCTTGACCTTCGAAATTCCGGTTCCGCACTAACATGGAAACTAGTTAAAAATTCGCAATTTAGCCACATGACCAAAGAAACGGCATGTGCAAATCCGCATACAAAACAACAAATGCTACGCTACATGCTTAAAAAGAACACATTTCGTCGTGGCTACCGTCGCTTTTGCTTTTTACTATCCGTTTTCTTGTGCAATGGTAAGAAGCCGTCTGACTTCTCTCTTGCTTATTTACTTGTCCGTCTACGAAGACGTATGCAGGGTGTGTCTCAAAAGAAGTTGGCGATTTCTGTACGATATTTGAATGATTAGAAATAAAAGGTATATAGAGAATTTCTGGGTATCGAATTTGAGGCGCTGAATATTTGGTGGAATAGTCACGCATTGGGGAAATAATTTCTTGATACCGTTTCAAGGTCCGTTCAAAAATGATATAGGCATAATAAAACTTTTCTCTTTAAAGTTCTTGAAACCCTCTTATTCCCCAAACAGTATTTTTGGATTTGGTATTAGAAAAATCCAACAAGTATTAATTTATTTGGTGATTTTATGGAATTTCGCATATAAGGCTAATTGGCGTACCTATATTGTGCTACGTGCTCCTGCTGAACAGCTCGTATTCTTAACGCTTTTATTGTAAATCAAATAAGAATCAAATTTTTGATTTCTCGATTGTGCTTTAAGACTTGTGTGTGCTTAAGGGAGACGGAATATTATATGCAATAAAAACTTCCCTTGCAGTAAAGCTTCCTTGCATATATTTCCATATAGTCGCAACGAATTTCAACCAGAAGCCTAGCCAATCAAACAACCGCCAAATATGCTTATGACAAGAGGAGACCTCATTACCTTGCATTTAAATTTGCTCGTTGCATAATTCGACTGTATCGGGATCGGGATAAGTCAAGTAGAAATTGAACACAACGCAGTCTCAGACAGTTGTTTTCATTTCAATTTCGCATTGACGAGTTAAAATAATTGTTCATAGTCGTCCCTGTAGATCTGTGCTTTTTAGTTGTTGTATCTAATAATGAGCAATTGAACGACAAAATTCTCACTATCAGGTTTAGACATTTGAGCTTATATTAATACTGTAATAATTGATTCCGAGCAGGAGACCGAGAGGTACTACAATAATTAGAATTTCTTAGAAACGATTTATCAAAGGATAAACTAAAGTATGGTATTTTCTTTCCCCAATACTAATACAGCAAATCGTCTGTGAAAAAGTAAATGGCTGACATGACTCCATCCGACCAAGCATTTTTATTTACACGTGTCTAGTTTTCAGAAGGCGGAATTGAGGTGGAAGTACAAATTAACGTTCCCACCCTCTTTCACTTCACTGCCGCCTCCTAAAAACTAGTCTTTTGTAAATAAAAATGGCTTGGACGCAAGTTTAAACACCTCTTAAGTCTTCAGTGCTAATCTGTGATATTTTCAAATGCACACGAGCGTGCATAGTGAAAGATGTCGAGTTTTGAAAGAAGAAAACAGAGATATGTCGAATTGTTTTAAATTATGCTTAAAATCCAGCGTGTTCCTCAATTCTTTAGAACTGTTTGTAATTTTATTGTAAAATTGGAACGATTTTTGCAGTGGATCGTGTTTAGTCAGTTTAAATTAAATCTTCGTTTTGCCCTATTTTTTGTGTTTTTTCGATATCATCTAGACCCTAAGAATTTTACAAAAGTCAAAAATCATAATAATTGACCTAGTTTATGCGAGAGCCCAATGTAATCCCAATTTGGGATTATCCCAAATATCGCGTCGTATAAACGGGCAAAATTGGAATTGGGATTTTATGAAATTCGAATTGCGTATAACCATAGAAAGTTTTTTTATAGAAACTTGTTTGCGTAACCATAGAAACTTGTTTGCGTAACCATAGAAACTTGTTTGCGTATGTTACATGTTGCTACTTCCTCCAACCAATTTGAATACAAATGCTCTATTCGGCACTTAATTATGATTAACGTCTTCTTTTGCAAAAATAAACGAAACGACATTAGTTTTATCCAAATGCACAAAACAAGCGCCGTCACATATTTCATATGTATAATGTGTAAATTTGTTCAAAACAAGACCCTTCATGTTGAAGAATCACTTTTATTGACACATTTCATATACACACTCACACATAGTCATCGGGCGTACACCCAACTGTTCGGGTTTAAGCTGAAATCCGAATTTGACCGTTTATACGACGTTCTGACTGGTATAATCCCAAATCGGGATTACATTGGGCTCTCGCATAAACTAGGTCATTTTCGTTCGAAATGTCAATCCAACGTCCATCAATTTTGTAGCTCAGTTTACCAGCCACCAACACATTAATGAATCAAGTCGAGTCAATTCGACATGTGTACACAAAGCACCTGCAGCAGTATGAACTGTCACATACACATCCGCAAACACAATCGCCAAGCCGTCCGACATCTCATAACCTCACCCACTACAAAAATTCTAAATTCATATTTCTCACTTTTGGACATGATGCCAGCCGGCCGCTTTCATCTTAAATAGCATTCCATTTCTTTGCTTGTTTTGTATGCTCCTACATCATATTTCAATACGGCAAGCAATTTCGACCACAAACCACGAACTATAGACGAATAAACTGATACTAATCCACTGCTGACATAAAAATACCTACAGTATACTTGCTCTTCTTCTTGTGACGCACGGACCGACAAACCAAATTCCACCACCGCCGCACCTCTGCCACTCCAACAAGAATCGAAAATCAACCAAGAAACTCACCTCTGTCCGCACCTTCCATAATGTACTTTGCGTTGTATCCAATTCGGAAAATGTCTGTTAAACCAACAATCGAATGTATTCCCGCCAGTCGATTGCCACTAAAAACGTCTTCTGCCCTTGCGATGTCCTTTTCGTTTTCTTCCGGGCTTCAAGACAGGTCGAGTACCCCAAGAAAACTTTATCGCCCGTACGTCGTAAACCTGGCACAAAACTCACGCACAATCAATTCCTCTACACTTCACTTCCCCTGCACGAAACTTATTAGAAGCGAATGCTCAAATTGCCCGCGCCGATTATGCACAAAGGATTTACAGGGATCACTAAAATGCTCTACACTTTATAAATGTCCCGCGAATTATTATAATGAAACTCAAAACGTCACCAAATCACCAGAAGAAAGATCAGGCACCGAGAACCTCACTTAGCTTTCCGCGAGCTGTCAATGACTTTCGAGGTCGATGAACTTCTTTTCTTTTTTTCCTCGTGTAATTCGTTGTCGTTGCGAAGCAGTTCACGACCCGGCCAACGAGCAAATTCGATTGAGTCTATGAATTAGCTGCAGAGAATGATATTCACGACACAACAAACTGACGAATCGTCCACAATTTTCTTTGCAGATTCTTGAATTTTTCCTGGTTTTCGTAGGAAAACAGCGATGTTGAATATTTCCCTCCTCACCCTCTGGAGCTTATAGGAGAACGGACGAATAAATGAGCTATACCAACCAACACTAGTTTTAGTGCTGTCCACTCCGAGGTGAGTAAGCAGCACTGTAGCTAAGCTGGTTTTGAAATGAGCTGTGGAATTTTAAATTTAAGCATCAGCTAGTTGCATGTGCATATTTTATGAAGGAAGATGTGTTAACGTATGCTTATGCTGTTCATAAGGCCTTGTTCTTATGAATAATATATTAGCTGGGGTTTCCAATAATATTTTTATGTTTATGGATTCAATATGTTGCATTATATTTACAAGAATGTAAGCAATTGAAGAATAAGACATTTTTCAACGTTTATCAATTTATATAGTTCATAAAATGTATCTGAGAATCCGAAGCTCACATTAGGGTATTGAATGTACTCACTCCTCAATTCCCGCGCTGCGTTTCTAGGTGACACACGACACACTACACCAATCACTGACACTGACACCACAACTTGGTGACAAATGAAAACATAAACAAAGGTCCTACTTGAAACCGTATGCACCATGCACTCTGTCTGTCTACGACAGGCTTCTTCTCGCTAATTAGATTAATTGCTACCAATCAGTCATATTGTAAAAATATGCATAACGTAGTGCAATACTGCCCGGCGGTAGTTTGTTTTGTGTTCTAAGTGCCAGTAACCGTGAAAAGCCAACACACATACCGCCTCAACATGATGCCGCGGTGCATTATGCGTTTTAAAGTTAAGTATTTGTTAATTTCGGCCGCCACGTTATTTCTTTTGGATTTCTTTGGAGTGTTTACACATATTTTCGAGCTCGACTACTATCGACTCTTCACTTACCCAATGCACGGTGATGTTCTACCATATGCGCATCAGCTACGTTTCCATCAGGAGCCGGATGTCAGACCCATTAACGTCTACAACTACACTTTTTTGAAAGACTGCAACAATAAATGTGTTGAAGAAGGTGCTCCAGTTAGTCCACAACTTGTTTTTATAATAAAGTCGGAAATGAAGAACTTTAACAGAAGAGTGACAATACGCAGAAGTTGGGGCTTCGAACGACGGTTCTCCGACGTTATTATTCGCACCGTTTTCGTTTTGGGTGTTTCAAACAATCGTGAACTTCAAAAGCATATTGACATCGAGTCAGACCAGTATTCCGATGTAGTGCAAGCAGACTTTATGGACTCATACTTCAATAACACCATCAAAACCATGCTGGGATTCCAATGGGCAGCGAAATTCTGCCCACGCTCGCGTTTCTACATGTTTGTCGATGACGACTTCTACATATCGGCGAAAAACGTACTCAGGTTCGTGCGCAATCCTGCGAAATATCCCGAATATCTCGCCGAAGCAGATGAAACTCTGAGGAAGCTAGCTCGCAAGCTAAATCAATCCGATTTCCGCAATGTAACACCAAACGCTCAACTTCTGCAAGAAGCGCATCAGGCTGTTGTTGGAGGAGTGCACTCGTTTGACCACAAGCATCACTTCCATCGCATCGAGGACTTTGTGAACAAACATAATAGCAACCGTTCATCGAAACATACTAACTTGCGAGCCAAGCGGCATCTGATGGACATGGAGCTGCCCAGCGACGCGAAACTGTTCGCAGGGTTCGTTTTCGTATCGTCACCTCATCGCCACCAGTCCAGTAAATGGTACGTATCCTTGTCTGAATACCCGTTTCATCTTTGGCCGCCGTACGTAACAGCCGGAGCGTTTATTGTGTCTCGCGAGGCTCTCATGGAAATGTACTTCGTGAGTATGTACACACAACACTTCCGTTTCGACGACATCTTCCTGGGCATTGTCGCTCTGAAGGCTCACATCGATCCGCTACACTGCAAGGAGTTCTATTTCTACAAGGCGCCATACACTGGACCACAAAGCTATCGATATGTGGTGGCCTCGCATGGCTATGACAAACCGCAGGAAATGGTGAAAGTGTGGAATGAAGCCAGAGCAGCTGGGCATGCGTGAGCGGAGTGAGTGAAACGTGCAATAGCCTTAATCAGACGTGAAAATGATGTCGAAGTCATATATGAACTTGTGATGTACTTTTAAGAAGGACTATGCTAGGCATAAGTCCCAGAAAGACCAAATTTTCCGCATAGAGTGTAGAATAGGATACAACAGAATCGAAAAGAAGTTACAAAAGTAGTGAGAATTCGTTACATAGTTAAGTAGAAAGTGGTTGATAATCTTAAAAAATCTCATTGAATCAAGTTTTTTTCTTAAACCTTGACATGCATAAGAAAGAATTTATCTCGACATGGTGCCTTTCAATGGCGGCGATGCATACGTTCATTGCAATAATTTGATAATAAATAGGATGTAAAAGAAAATTAAATGACTTCATTATTTGGTCCTTGAAGAGTTTCAGAAGAAAACTGGAGAATCATCTACGCACACGATGTCACAACTCCTACTTTAAATCATGTCAGACGTGTTTAGTTTCAGCTTGAAACTTCTGAAATCAAGTATCAGTGTAAGCCAGTCGAATGAAACAAAATTACGTTTGTGCATTTATTTATTGACCTAGAGCTAGTATGTTACGCTTTAATTTAAAGTACATCTCAATTTTCTGCCCACGATACAAAACGAAAAGTTCAGCAATAAGCAAAGGCATAATATTCAACAATGGCAGTGCCCATCATTAATAAATATTAGCATTGATTTTGATAAGTTGTCGTTCTGTCGTCAAGTATTGAAACAAGACAGAAATATCAGTTTTATTATAAATGCTTTCGAAAATTCTGCAAACCAATGCGACCAATTATTCGTTTTAAATTAATATTAAATAGATATAGGAAATTTAACAATTGATTTAACACCATTCAACACGAAATTTATTTGCCTATATCGAACTGAGCGTGCCAACTTCTTGCTGTACGAGGGACAATAACACTTGTGAGCTTTCAATGATCTGAAAATCGGAGAGAGGAACATAATTAACAATGACAATATTCAAGCGTTAACTACAACCTTTGACAATCCTAACTCGGCTTGTTCTAACGTCTTATCACATTCGGCCCAAATACGTTTTTTCTCTTCCAGACTGGCGGTCACCGTTTTCAAGCGAACATTCATCTCTTGAATCCTGTCTATGAGCTAAAATAAAATTCAAATATTTCATTAACATTTTTATAAAAGCTAAATTTGATCATACCTTCACCCGCTCTTGCTCTTGAGATTCAATTGCTTGGCCAATCTTCTCCTTTTGTTGCTTCAAATTTTCGATATCTGCAAGACTAGGATTACTAACAAGACCATCTTAGAACAATACTTTCGCAGCTTACGTTTTACAAGCTCTTGATTATACGATTGTAATACCGCTCCGTGTTCCGACATTTGATCAGTCCCTTGCGTAAATTTGTTCCTTTGCGAATTGAATTTAATTTGAAACAATATTAATAAAATCGCCCGAGTAACGTCAACACATTCAATTTTGAATACGATAAAAAGTTTTACGATTTGAATTCGAACGAATAAAAGAACGTACAATACGTCTACGCTCTCTAGATTTATTGAACTAAATAAAACGATAAAACAATGATAACTTCTAAAATGAAAAATACATCAAAATTTCAAATTGACGTTTCTCAGCTTCATTATAAATCGTAGGTTATGTTTGCGGCTCGTATTTTTGTTATGACAACCGAGGGAAATATCCCATTGAAAGGGATATTTTGAAATACCCTGTGTTTGTCGGGGAAAATATTCGAAATTTGCAATGGCATCATTGGGTTGGTGAAGAGGTCATCATTAATCAGTATCGTGTCTTTTAGCAGAGAATACTTGCGATTGTTAGCAAATCCGGCTAAAACTCAACTACATGTTTCCCATAGCCGTTAGACAATTTTACCGATAGACGTCTGGCTGGTATGTTTGTATTTTTGTGATTGTGTTTGCTTTTTGTTTGCTCGCTTGTTTTTCATCAGTGTGTTGCGTTTTCATGTATTTTTCTTCAATATTTGATCTCTGATACTACCTATTCCCTCCCGTTGGTAAACTTCCCAGCTGGGGGCCATTAATTCGTGTTTTACCACTACTCGGAGTTAGTGGATTCCCGTACGAATGAATGAAAAAAATTGAAAATCAATTTCGGAATTTGAAAATAGGCCTCTATCTCTCAGGGGATCTCTTCTTTCCACTTTTCTGAAAAATGACAACATTAACCATATCTTACGAACAACTCTTCAATGAAATAAAACACATTTCTTATGATTTCATATTCATTTCATTTTCAATAATAAATTTCAATAATGTCTGCATAATTTTTATCATTTATTTTGTTATTAATTAGCTTACGTTCAGAAGTTAGTCATCTTCATTATCATCAACATTTTTCTTTCACTTTTCATACATATATTCTTTCTTCTTTTATAATAATATTTTTCATACGTATTTCTGTATTTCTTTTTCAATTTCATTTTATTTCATTTCTAGTCACACTACTTCGTTTTTTCTCACTATTTTTTGTTGGATTATTCAAACCTTTTTACTCCAATATGAAGATACATACAACAACGGGAGGGTTATTTACTTAACTAGAAGTAGATTTCTTATACATTTATTTTATATGTTTTCACTTCATTTTATTAATTAAAGAATTACGTTTCTCTTCGATTTGAATTTGTTGTGTGGGGTACTACTACATTTTCAGTCATACTTCTTATGTATGTACATATTATAAAAATTATTGTTTATTTACTTTTCTGTCATTCACTATCGTTTTATGTTTTTGCCAGTTCGTTCATTGTTATATTTCTGTTTGTCTAATGGTTGGTTTATAATGTTTCGTTTTGTATAGTTTTAGCTGGCAATAAACTGCAATGCATTGAAAACTGCATTACTTGCAAATACCAAACATTGCATCTGAATGGAATTTGATATAAAATATGAAGGAAAAATGATATACATACTATAAATTCTGGCCTATTTTAAGCTGGATAATTCCAAACAATATTTCGAACATTTTTGATTTTAAGTGAATATTTAGAATGGAAATATTATTTCACAAGTATGTCTAAAAAATGTAGATTAATCAAATCAAGCAATTTTTCGCTTGCAAGTCGTTTTATAAATGTTTTACTATTCGTAGGAGTACAAGTTCACAACTCGGAGACTTATCTCACTCCCATACAATAAGCTTAACTTAAGCTACAAAATACTTAGGTTTTAGTATGTCTGTTTCACTGTTTTCGATCGATATAACATAATAAGTAATAATATTCAACAACAACAAAATCAAATAGCCTTGCACATTTGCTACGTATTTTGCGTTCTAGTATCAAAACAATAGTGATAATAGCGTTCCTAATCATAATATCATTAATTAGCTTTTAGGTCTAAGAATGTCATTCACCAAGATTTAATAGAAAGTGTTTTTGCTTCAAGTTTTAGCTTTGGAATAATCGCATGATGTGCTAAACTGTTTCACAATAGAGCACGCGATTTGTATTTAAGCACTGAACCATCAGCAATTACGACGCAAACGAGTAATTTTTCGAGTCACATACATCAATATTTCTGATCAAATAACAGTTTAAATTCGGTCGTAAAAATTTCGAAATTAACTTACTGTACAATGTACATACTATTCAGATTGCACATAAATCAACAGGATCATGAACAAATCAAATCATTCAATTTAAACTGAGCGAAGAACGTGAAAAATAGTAAAAAAACAAAAAAGTTGAATAATTGTGCACGAAACACATCAGGCTAAAACAATATTCATCAATAATACCGAATAAATTCTTACAAAGACATTTTCTTACGAAAAAACACTCAATTGCTGAATTCGCTTATATACCTTAGTTATAACTTTTATTTCGATTGCAGTATTTTTTGTGCGGCAAAAACACGTATCATTTTCACTTTGCTGTACGAGAAACATGCACCTTTATATTGATGCGTACAAAACATAAAAATTTGCATTATTTCATGTTATCATTGATCATTCTATACTATGCAAATGTAAAAGGGGGGTTTCCGCTTGTCATCAATTTACAATATCATCATGCAATATGCTTCAATGTTATTACAATTATTTTTATATTAGCTACATTAATTTAACAACTGGCATTTACAGGATTCTCTCATTAAATACGCTTCTTCTTTTTGACGGCATCCTAGCTTAGTAGTCTGAGTTTTATATTGTTAATATTAAATGTATGTTAAACATAGTGCATATCAGCTATCTGCGTGTGATAAAATTAAATTTGAATTTGCCGTAGACTCAAAACAAATCTTGTTTCATAGCTTTAAGCTTTAAAAAATTAACAATGCTAAGATTTTGTTAGACACGGCTCAGGTAAATAAATAGTGATTCGAAAATAAATAGTAAAGTTGCAGAAATTTTAAAAACACATTCGTCGAAATTAGCTTCAAATCATGCAAGAGAGATTATGAGGTTATATTTCATTTCAATGCATCCATAGTAAAGTTGAGTGTGAAATATTGCCAAATACAGGAAATATTGAAAAATTACCTTTACCAATGGAATGCACTGCAAGATTTTCACGCATTAAAATTTCAAAATGATAAATAAACAGCCTCGTGTTTATACACTTTTAACTGCACGAACGAAAACTACCAAGCCACATCCGCCGTAAACAAATATAAAATAATATCTCTTACTTGAAATAATATATGAATCTATAACTTCTCTCTCCGCATTTTCAAAGCAGATTATTTTCGTTCCTATCTGTTTTGAAATACATTATTAAATTCAGTTGTCACTTTTCTTGTATAATTATTTTGTTTGGTTTTACTACTTATTAGTAAAAGGACGACGTCGTCATATCAATAGGAATATTTCAACTAATCTACTAATCTAATAGAGTTAAATTTTCGGGAACATGCTTAAAATGGCAGCGCATATTGTTTGAGGATTCGTTTCATCCGGATACATTTGCATAACCGTATGCACTTGTTCTTCAGGAAAAATGCTAGCTAAATGATAGTGTAGGCGACGACGTTGATCCTGAGCCGCTAGAATTGTAGGCGGAGCATGATGTGGCCATAGATTAATTTGCGGTTCGGATGACGATGCGGGTGGTGGACCACCGTGCCAGGGACGTGATGGATCAGGAGCGGATGCAATGCGAGTTACACTCTGAAAAGTATAAAACATAAAATTATTTTCTTCATAACATCAAATTTGATATTTAAGAAATATACGATAATTTTTACTCTTTTAGTATAGCTCTTATAGTCTAGACCATGGGACCCGTCCAAGCGTTCCAGATCCTCAGATCCGCAAGGAATTCAGCCTCCCATACTCCACAAGTCCGGTGTTTTCACCATATCCTGGCTAGTGCTAATTTATGAAGGTTGTATAGTACTAAGTCATGTACTTGCAGCAGCCTGGAGAGCCGCTAAGGTTGTATTAAATGTATTTATACCCAAAGTAGGTAAAAGCGATTATGCGTATCCCAAAGACTACAGATTATTAGCCTAATTTATTTTTTCATCAAAGTATATAAAAAGAATCCAAGGAGAGACTAGGATCTTGAAACCTCTTCATAGATCAGTTCTTCAATTACAAAAATGCACTCCATTACCAGAAGTACGCTTTAGGGGCCTTTTTGAACACTGAAAGCGTCTTTAATAATGTGCATATCGTAGCCATTTTAGAAAGCTTCCGCGCAACCAAAACCCACCTTGCAATATGCAGCTGTATAAGCAGAATGCTTAACATCAGCGGAAAGGGTGCTTGCGCAAATCATAAGGAACGTTCACAGAAGTCTACCCCAAGGGGGAATTTTGTCTCCTCTTTTATGGAACCTAATAACAAATGCAATTTTAAAGATGACATGGTAATCAGTCTCAGATAGACTTCCGCATACCCTCGGCTAGCTTATCGAGGATGCTCTGGGGCTGGTTAATGATTAGGCAAACACCGTGGACCTTAGTATCAACTGCGAAAAAAAACCATCTTATACTATTCACGAGCAAGTACAAGATTCCTGAGATATATCCAATCAGGTTTGGCAGCGCTAGATTAAGGCCCGTTTCACACGAGACACTCGGTGTTCGGCCACTGTGTCTCTAGCCACTGCCGGGGCATAGAAATGAATGAGAGCATACACACAGAGCCACAGTGTCCGGGCCACAATTCCATACAAAAACAGTGGCTGAGGATTCAGTGGCCGGACACCGAGTGTCTCGTGTGAAACGGCTCTAAGTCTCAAGTCGCACACTAAGAATTGGGTCCTTATTCTGGACACCAACCTCTCCTGAAAGATCCAGAAGAAATAGCAAAGAGGGCAAGCAAAGCGATTTACGCCAATAAAATATGGGTCCTCAGCCCTACTCTAAGGCAACCGTCTACGCGGCGATAGCAAGGCCGATCCTTGCTTACGGCTGCCTGGTATGGTGGCCGGCAATTGATGAACAGAGTTCAGCCATTGGTAGCTCTCTGTAGTACAGGGCCTTAACCGCGACTTCTTTGTCTGCCCCGAACGTCCTGCTTTATTTTCTTGTTAAAGGCACTGCCATAAAAACTGCTGCCATGCTTAAGGAATCAAGGCACCGCGAGTCAAAATCAGGCAGATATTGGCACACAAGATGCACTTGGTCCCCACTGTATGCTCTATACAAAGATATCAAACGACAATAGGGGATGTACAAGAATGGAACCTGTAAATGAGCACAGCAGTCGTTAACATTTACACCGAGGGATCCCAAAAGCTGCAGAAGTAGATGCAGCAGCATACTCTGGACACCGTTCTTTACCACGGCTTCAGGCTTCAGGACGGCACAGCCTTCAGGCTTTATAACTATCAGGAATACTACAGATGCCAGGATCAATATTTTCATAGACAGTCAAGCTACGATAAAAGCACTGATATCTCACACATATAAATCGAAATCTATACATGACTTCATTAAGGCAACAGAAAAGTCCGAATCTTGTAGGTTCCCGGTCGTAAGAGCATTTATAGGAATACATCAAGAAGCGGATACGTTTGCCAAGTATGGCAGCCATGCGGAGGCCATACAATCTCACAACCACCAACTTAAATCAACCCGGACTGACTCCAAACGGTTAGTCGGCATTATTATTGGCCCCTGTCTTGTATTAGCTCACACCGTGAAACTGCGACTCTTAACCAGCGACACCTGTAGAAAACCTATAGGAACCGGGAATTTCAGAAACAATTCAAAATTTCCTGTGTTTCTGTCCAGCGCTGGCGAAAACTGCCGGGTGGACCTCACGCACGAGGCAGAGCAGAGGTTCTAGGATATCCTTCAATTCGCAGAAAGGTACGGGGTCTTCGATGGCCACTAAGACTAAACCTTAAATCTCCAGGTCTACTAACTAAGAATCTTCATACGTGAATTTATCCTATTAGCGGAGAGTAGTAATAAACTTTGTTTCAGACGATTCTATCACGCCGCTGATCAACAACGGAGAGAAAAATCTGACAAATCCAAAATGAAATGCTTACCTGATGCAAATCCCATTGTGTCGGGGGAGGATGTGTTCGCGGTCCACTTAATGACGGAGCCAATGGTCGATGTGGAGAATGTTGCTGATTACCGCCCGACGATGCAGCCCCACCAGCTCCTCCGCTATTCGGTGCCAAACATCTTTGCATCTGATATATTCGTGGATCACATCCGGCCGGATTAAGCGTCAATTGCCGCCTCAGCTTTCGGTGCAAATTAATCGATTCATCGGCCGAATCCGAACTGACTACAGCAGTCTGTTGTGCTGCTGACGTTCCCGCTGTAGTTACCGCTCCGGTTTGAGACGCAGACTGTGCTGTGGGTGATGCGCTGGCTCCTGATGTTGGCCATAAAGACGCAGCGTAGTTTGCATGCGATGCCAGATGCGAATGTCCGCCATAAGCTTCACGTGAAATATTCTCAATACTGTGCGATTTCGGGAAGTTGATGTGATGACTATCTCTGGCCGGATGGCAGCTTGTGGGGTCCCAAGTGCTTATTGATGACTGATGCGGATGTTGTGGGGATACTTGCAGAGGCTGGCTGGAGATAAGCGGTTTCTGTGCTGTACAATCCGGTGCACCGGATCTCGTCCTGCATAGAGCTTTTCGAGAGAGTCTTTCGGTCGAATTCGAGTCGGTGGGCCCACTCAATGGAACACTTAGAGATTTCCCTTGAACCGGCTGTCGTGTCGATTCTGAATTTCGTGCCGACAGGTGACGAGCAGCATGCTCTGAAAGGCGTTCTGTTACGGATTTGTGGGGCCCGAGACCTCGTTCCGGGTGATGGAATTTACATTTGTTCCCATAAGTACATTTCTTGCCATACGGGCATGGTGGCGGTGGATCTCCTTTCCTACAATAAGAATTATAAGTAAGTAGATGATCGGCTATAAGATCGATGTAACACTTACTTCGACTTAGGCTGAATTCGCAAAAAGTTATCCAGGGTTGGTCCAGACCTTCCTAGCGGATCATCGGGTGGCATGAATCGATCATTCACAAACGAATACATCAAAACCCGCTCTTCGACAACTTTCTTGAACTCTGAGCTCTCCTGCACTAGATCACGGTAGTTATCATTTGAAACAACGATCCCATCATTTTCAGCTGCCAACTGTAAATAGAAGATATTATTAATTATATGAAAATAGAAGAAAGAAGAATTCTTTAAATTTTTGTCTTATGGCCGTTTGATTACCTTAAGAATATAACGATCATCGTAGCACACCATACGCTTTCCGCCAACCAGTCGCGATGGCGTGAAAACAAGCATTCGATCACGTTCCAATTCATTCAGAATATCTTGATCCTTAATTGGATTATCGGGGCGAGAGCTTTCCTTTCGCCATTTAGGCACAAACACGACAATATCCTTATGTCCACGATTTTTAAACCAATCAACACATAATTTAATTCCTCGACACGAGAAAACTTCTTTATTTCCATGGCTCATCGCCACATTACTACCATCTATGACTATTGGACGTAGTCCGTTCACTTGCTGTGAAGGATCATCACTAAAACTACATGTTGCCGACAGCGGGTGATTCGCGGATGCATCACTACTTGCGCCACCTACTAACGATGCTGTCGATCCACTAACTGGCGAAAGACACTCAGCATTTGGCGAATCACATCCAAAATCACCTTTGTTTCCATGTTGTGCGCCAAGTTTGATAAGTTCGGCTAGGAGTTCATTTTGTGCTGGATCAGGACCCAGGCGAGCCAAAGCCGCCTGTACCAGACGTTCCGTATAGCCGAGCTTGAGGGCGAATTCAACACGGGCAGTATAGCCGGGCGATCTTTCCGGAGCTAGTACAGTCGTCCCTGACTGAGCTGTTGAGCCATGTGGACCAGGCGACGTTGATGCACTGCCGTATTGTGGCTGAGTTGTAACGTATTCCGCGAATTCTTGGCCTAGTGTGTCACTTGTTGTGCGTGAGACTTGTTCGTGATCCTGAATATTTTTCGAATTGTTGTGGAGGTCGTCGTTTTCACAGTCAGAATCATAACTGGAATCTTCAGCTTCTGCTATGGCCAGACTCTCGATGTAGTGCTGCAATTGAAAATAAGAGGATAGTGTTAGCTATAAGATGATATCGATCGTGAAGAGTTCTAGAATAATTGTTTTGGATATTAAGAGAAGAAACTATCATGATTTGTGCCAACAAAATAAATTTATCCTGAAAATTAGTCAACACTAATGCAGCTTGTCGCAATCAATTATTTATTGCGATAGAAGTTACATTTTACAACGTCAACTAATATAATGTGTTTTTATGAAAAGTTATCAAAATCTGTATAAACATGTTCGAGGGGAATCACAATAAATTATGGAAATTATGGTTTTTTTGTAAATAGTCGACTAATGTTACCTATTGGCTACATAAACCTAACTATTGGGCATCAATGAAACATTAATTCACTCTGGACAAAACAAACTTCATAGCACTCAGCAAAAATTTACGATACTTCTTTTCAAACATCACTGACTGATAGAAATAGAAAACCAATCAGAAGAACTTTTCTCACTTGTCACCAATATAACAGTTTTTAATCATTCAATCTTACATAACTTCCAGTGTTTTCCATGTCGCGTTCGATTAATAGCGTACTAAACTTGCCCGTTTTTAAAACATGTGCCACTCTTAACCAGTTGTTGCCGCTGAAGATTTCAGCAGAAAAAGTAACTAAACATGGTCTTATGTGGTCTATGTGGTCTGTGTGACAGGTTGCGAGCGATAACAATACCTGCGTTGGTCAACATAGTAACGATGAAGACATTGCTCTTTAGTTGCAATTTCATCGAATTCTATCGAATCGAATTCTATTTTTTTTAAATTTTAGCAAGAGGTAGATTTAGAAGATGCGATTTAAGGTGAGGGTTTGTTTTTTATGGAATCTGACAGTTGTTGTCGTTAAACAGTTACATATTTCATTGGAAGCTGCATGTTTTGAGTGGGGTACTTATTTGCTAAGAGGACTTACAGTCCAGTAAATGTCCACCAGAATGTTTTTAATCGTCTATAAACCCTTCACTCCCTAAATTTCTTGAAATTAGTTGTAAATTTTCAAATCAATGCATCGATAAAATGGTTTAATTTGCATATAAAGAAAATTTGACATTCGCGTTGCTCAACGCGACCAGCAATGAAAGCGCACACTGCTCAATTTAGAACATTTCAATATAAATTTTGAGTCGGCTTAAAGTCATTTCACCGCAAAATACCATGCATAAAAACACACTTCTCGATCTCAAGACGTCAGCAACAAGAACGGTTAGCACGTGTTTCTTAAAAATTCTAGGGAAAACCCAAGATCTGAATTGATACAGCTATTCAAGAAAAAAAAAGTTTTTATCCAAGTTTCTATAAGTTTCAAATGCCGTTCCATATGTGTAAACAGGTGAATAAATACATACATCGATAAATAAACCCACATTCGTTGCTCTGTATGCGTGACTGGTGAGTGCTTTTAATGATTAGCTATGGTTGCTGATGCATGTATTTGTTCTGACCACGACGATGATGGTGATTGCGATTATAATTCTAATGATGATAGACATGTTGTTGATTGCTGAGATGAAGAGACAAAAGTAGGTTGTTTCCGGTGTTAAAATAGATTGTTCGTAACTGATCGACTGTTTTAAATGCTCAACTTCAATTTGTTTTTTTTATTATTAGTTGACAGTCTGCTGCGAGAGATATTGAGTGAATGGCAGTTTAATATAATTCAGGCAGTTCTAAGTGTTTCGGAGGAGCGAATTCGAAGAGTTGTGCGTTGCGGTAAAAAGTCTTTGATGGGTTTTGACAGGGGTTTTCTCAGGAATTTTCATGGGGGGTGTGCTCAGAATTTTAGGAGGGGTGTCCCTATGGAACAAAGGACACAAAGTTCGCTTTGTGTAGGAAAATTGTCCGTGTTAGGGGGGTGTATGCACTTTCCAGGGGGGGTATTAGGGGGGTGTTAGGGGGGTGTAGGAAAATCTCTGGGTTTTGATATACTTGACTTTTTAGACAGGCATTTGACATTTTTACGAAATTTAAAGAGTTGTACTCTTCATTTTTGGAATCTGGCGAGCCAAAATCAATTTAGTTTTTCCAGATTTCACTGTCTGGTGTACGAATTTTCAATTAAAACCATTGCATGGAATTGATGTGATGTGGAATTTATACACAAAACATTCAGTTCGTTCAGCAGGAAGGTGATTTACGCACCCCATAGAAGCGGCGATACGACACTTCCATTAGACATCCACTTATTGCCTCCGTTCTCAAGTAGTACTCGGCTCCTGTTGCGCTTAACGCAACTTAAAAGACTTTTTCAATTTTGTAGCACTATATTTATTTTATAATCTAAGATACTACAAAATTCTGTTTTTTCCGTCTTTTCCGCTGCAACTATTTTTTCTCTCTGATTCATTTGTTTTTATTTTTCCTGTCAAACATTTTATCCCATCGCCTACCTCGTTTTCAGCTGCATGTACAGTTCTGTCAACAACTCCAGTCTCCGACAGCAATAATCTATGCGTCAGTATGGCATGCATGTATTTAACTAGAACCTCGTCCATGACATTAACTATCGCAGATTCACATAGCTTCCTAAATGCCACATAATCAAAGATCCTTTCAATGACCACAAATATTCTCATTAGAAAAAGCTCCTTCAACTTGAGAAACTAGAGAATGAAGGGATGCCTCGTAAGGTTTTTAGTCGCTGGTACGCATGTTGCTCATCATTTACGGGATCTGACTCTTCTAGCCATTTTATTACAAACGATGTTAGGCTGATCGTTCTTTGGATCTCTCCCAAGTTTTGGTATGAAGATTACCTTAACCTTTCGCTAAAATGATGGAACATACCAGAAAGATTTTATTTAGGTCTGGCCTCCAAGTGGCTAATTCCCTCCTTTAGCATAACCAGATAGATGCCATCCAGACCTTGAAATTCTTAAAGGATGATTACATCCCTGACCTCTCCGCTAGTGATTACAGATCTAGTTGTGTACTTTTCTATGATCTTGTATATCTTCGAGGTCTCTCTTGCACCTTTCAGTCTCTCACAGAACGATCCGAATGATTCCCTCTTGGGGTCCTCACCAGAATTTTGAAGGGTATTTCTGAGACTTTGTAGGCAGTAAAGTCATCTTCTTTGCTGCTCTTACAAGCTCAATTGAAGAGTTCCCTAGTGTCTTTTCTGAATCTTTGTAGTTTCCGATTCCACCAATGAACCGTCTTGCTGCATCTTCTCTTGCGGATAGGGCAGACCTCTTCCTAGCTGCCAAATAGTGCTGTATCTAAAGTGCTCAGCCAGCTTTGTCTTACTACTAGGAAACACTTTATCTTCGCTAGGAAACATCTTATCTTCTTATCTTAAACTTGGCCCGATCAGTTTCTTCTCTTTACCAAGTCGCAAAGATACGAGAGTCATATCTCGTCCCTATACAGGCCATCTGATTATTGGTCTAACTATTCCAAATGAACACATAGTGTTATAGTGTTATTCATTGAACACATGGACAAAAATGGGAGAGATATCAGTGTTTAATGCTATTCGTCCCACATAAGTTATAAGATCGAACAGTCTGTCTCCTCTAGTGCTGCCCCAATTGGTGTGCTGCAAGTTAGTACTGAACCGGAGTTTCAGCTCATGTGATTGCGCTGATAGTAAGGAGTTAAAAAGAAATTTAAGCTGAAGCGACAATCACGCGTTTCAGATCTCCAATGACTACTGACGGGTGCCGACCTGAAATCTGCCTGAACCTAGAACGTAAGTTGTCGGCCTTGGTGACTTTTTATCATCAAAGATTTTTGCCTTCTTCGTTGACCCGAGTCGTCAGGTTGAATCTATGGGTCCCTGCAGTTTGCCAGTTTTTTGCTTAGAATAAAATACGAAACCTTAGCGTGAAACCTTAACTTCCAGAGTCAGCGTTTGACAGATTGGGTGTCTGTGCTAGCTGGCATGGAATTATCCGGAGTAGTCGATTCCTCTTCGCCTTTCAGTTTCATATTTGCTTCTCGATTGTCATCGGGAAGCATCGATGTTTTAAACAGAGCCCACCTATGTCTACGGATGAGAATTTTATCTGGCTGGTTATGTCCAGTTCGCATGGCCGACAGTTGGCTTCCGAACTGATAACATCAGCATCACCAGCTCACCTCGCCGCTCCTGGTTAGCTCTCAGGTTCCACTGCCTTGCATCCAGTTTCCTGAGAAACACTTGCCAGCCATGATCACGCATCAGGCTTTGAGCTAACCTAGCTATTAGTAGTCACCCGAGTCCAAACACGGGTAAATTGAGGCATGCAACTTACCATTTCACACCCGTATACATTGATTGTGAATAAAGTATTGTTGAAACACGTGCGTAAACAACCAAAATCCACATACAATCCACAACTATCCTATATAAAGTTATTTACTTTAATTTTAGAAAGAAAAATTATTGGAAGATACTACTTCCAAAGTATGTACCAACTTCAACACCCAGATCCAATAAGGATGATAAGAAATATTTTACTTTTTATGATGCATTATACTAGCAATATGACAAATTAATCAAATCAGAAACAGCAAATGTTTTGTTTTATTTTGACTTTCCAATGATATACACTGTAAACAAACAATGAAAATATTTCTTAAACACGACATTGATTGACTGCGATTACTTCCACACTGAATCGCGACACGCTCATTCTACAAAGTTGTTGAATACGTTAAAATTACATTCTTTGCAGTACTATGTGATACTTTGTCCCATTCACCAGACTTGGAATACATCTGACACTAGACTTTGTACACACACACATAAAGCATCGACCAATATGATAATGAAAATTAATATTCTTTATAATTCCGTATTATCTAGTCTACTATCGTATTGTACAGTTGTTTATGTTCCTTTTTATTTCAATGGTGCAATAAAAAACAATAAAGACGAGAGATGCTGGCAAAGATAAACAAATACCGAAACAGCAGCAGTGCTACTCATGCGCCGAGCAAAAATTGTATTGAGTACATATTATTCATAATGTTGTGTAGTTAAAATATGACTCAGATGTGTAAATAAACAAAGAAAAAATATATATTGCAGAGTTGTTTGAAACGGTATTTAATAGAATTAGAATTTGATGATTGCTCATGTTTGTTAGCTGTGGGTGCGCAGTAGATATATGGTGATTTATTATTCAATGGAAATAAAAATTAAATAGAAATGGAATACTACCAAGATCTATAATAATGTTAATAATTAAAGTATGACTGCCTATCATAGACATGAGCCTTTTAATTTCCCCAGATTCAATTATCCAATACATTACATAGCTTGCCGCATTTTAATTTACTTGAAGCAACGGTACATTATTTAAATTATTAATTATTCATGACCTAAACCCAAACCAAAGCTAAGTGTGAATCAATTTCCTTAAAAAATCGAACGAAAACCGAGTGCCTAGATCGATTATCGAAATCAGTATCCCCACATTGGACGCTATGTTCAATTAACATATTATCCGCACTATTAGCAGACTGGCGACAAAAATAGAATCAATATTTGTCCCAAAGATAGTTTTCATTATAGAAAAAGGGGTTAAAATTGACAACCGCCATTAATATGTAGCATTGACGTCAAACATTCTTTCAAATTCATCACACCTGAAAATTTTAATCAAATCAAATGAAAATCTAAAAATAGTTAAAAATCAAGACAAAAGCCAGCTGTTTGTCTGTCGGTCTACATCCGTTTAGAATATTATTAAATTTAATTCAAGTATCAAAAGTCCTATACATTCAACTATCGGATTAAGGCGACTATTCAGGCAATTCTAAACGTACTTTCCTAAGTTCCACCCATCTTCAACAATTTGCAAAGTTTTTTTGCTTTTAATTCAATTGATCAACGATACAATCAAATAAATAAAAAGATAATAATGATAGCAATAAATTCATAGAAATAATCCTTTGTTCAGCTTCAGATAGCCTAAGGTTCGTTTGCAGTATTAATTTACTAAAGTATATTTTAATTTCTAGAACCAGTTGGGATTGTGGTTTTGGTGATAACGAGCTAATTGTCTTCTGCTTCTTCGTCCGCTCTCAAGTTCTTTAACACTATCGTTACCTTAAGCAGCCGAAGTCGGAGCGAAAGCTCTGAAAACGGGTCTTGTTCGGTACAAAAACAACAACAACAACGAGTCAAAATTTCTGCAACGCGGATGCCGGATGAATTCTTTCGTGTGGTCCAATAACCGTAGAAAAGGTTAGACCTGGCAAACTTCTGCAATTACTCATTCCGTTTGTTCATTGTATGTTGTACGGTTCATTTTCGGATTTGCTAGCTTGATTGCCGGTCGCAAGTCATTGTACGCCCTAATAGTAAGTATGAAGCTTAAGTTGCAGATGAGAATTTACAACACATACCAAGATCTCTTGGTTGTCTTTCGGATTGATTAAGGTTGATCATCGTTGCTGTCGCTATGATGTGGTGTAGACAGTGCAATCATTTTAACTGGCATTGAATGACTCTGACTAGCTAGCTAGTTGACTGACTGGCTGACTTGAATCCGTTTCGCGAGATCGCTGTATCTTAGCGTAGGCCCCGTTCGATTCCGGTGAATGTCTTTTACTTTGGTAGTTAATTTCACCATGAAAGCCGGACCCGGACCTCTAGTCTATGCGTGTATGCGCGCCATGAAAACAAGGTAAAGTTGCTTTTAAAGTAGCAGTAGCGACTTCGTTTTCGCTTTTGCTTGTACGGCGGAGTATAGTGTTACCGGTTTCGATGCTTTCATTGGCAGAATATATAATGAATATTTAAATACTTATGAAAAGGGTATGGATTTTGTTTTTAACAATTTTTTTTAATGCGCTGGTGTATTATTAAGCACTAAACCTATATTGTCAAATTTTTTTTTGTTATTTTCTGGCCGAACTAACTTTAATTTTAAATTAAACTTTTAAATTTAATTTCATCCACTAGTGTTTTTGTGAAAAACACTTTGTTCATCATCCATCATTAGCAGCGCTACAACCAAAGTCCGGTCTTGGTCTCTCCCAACAAGTCTCTCCACCATCTGATTGTGACCCGATGTCATCCCACTAGATACCCCTAAGATCCGAGTATCTGGGCTAATGCACCCCTCCAAATCAAACAAGGTGTCCTCCGATGTCGCCTGCATAAAATCTGCCACAACAGGCTCCTCTTCGCTCATACGAACTAGGTGCCCAGGTCACCGAAGTCAAAGATTCAAAGCCCATTTCTTCAAGTTCGCCGACTTTAATTACCCAGCGTGCCAAATTCGGAATTCGGAATTGGTTACGACTATTCCGAAAGTGAGCGAAAGAGATAGAAATATAAAAAGCTCTTGAAATGAATACAACTTTTGACTGGGGTATTATTGTTCATTATTTTATGAGAAACATTTGAATATTTTTTAAGAATTTCTTCTAAAGTTTGGAAGAAACAAATTTAAAATCAATCGGAATTCGTTGCGAAAATTTCACTGAGTTCGAACAAATTCCTAACAAAGTGCGAACGAATCTGTGATAGGGAAATTGTTAAGAGTTTGTTACGAAATACATTGGAATTTGCAACAAATTCCGAACCTAATGCCGTTAATGTTTCATCAAGTAAAATAAGTATTAAAACAGTATTTTAGTCGTACAACTGTTTTTCATGCATATGCCCACAAAGTTTTTTGAAGTTTTGTTGTTTGAGCTGTTAACAGTGTCTATTTTAAAGGTTCGTAATGCTATTCGAATTTGTTATTCTCTTGTAACTTCTCCTTTTTGTATGCAGAAGCTGCTGTGCGAAAATTTCCTTCACTTCAAGAAGACGGGACGAGATGGAAGGTTTTTTTTAAAAAAGGTTTTATAGCAGCAAAGACAAGCTTAGCAAACGGGCGAAAAAAATTGTTATTTAAAATTCATAATATGAAATAAAACAACAAATAAAAAAAAATTTATATTGGAATTAAACATTATAAGTATTTTATTCAATAAATGCTATTAAAATGTATCCAAAAAATATTGGAAGCATTTTCAAAGATCTATTTGAAACCAGCACAAAAATCTTCAAAAAATTCACAAAGAATTCGTAAAGAATTCGAAATGAATTCGTAAGGAATTCGTAAAGAATTCGCAAAGAATTCGTAAAGAATTCGCAAAGAATTCACAAAACATTCACAAGGAATTCCGAAAGAATTCGCAATGAATCTTGAAAAAAATGAACCATTGTACGAAAGCTTTTCAGGACCTAAAGAGGGGAAAGTTTGAGCACTTTCGGCGTTTTTGTAACGTTTTCCATATACCGGTCTTAAAGAATTCGTAACGAAAAAGTTTGAGAATCCGAAACTTTTTTCTGAATTCGCTTCAACTTTCTGAAAGAATTCTCAACGAAATGCCGAATTTGGCACACTGGGTAACTACAAATCTGCCACACACACACACACACACACACACACACACACACACACACACACACACACACACACACACACACACACACACACACACACACACACACACACACCACAAAACACACCGCACTCACGAATGTCTTTCACCATTCTTCAAAATCTCTTTCAAAACCTCGCATCCAAAAATATTTTTACAATCTTCACAGTCCATTTTTTTAATGAGTTTTATGAATTGCCTTTCAAATCATTGCGTAACATTTGCAAAAGGCGGGCAAAAGAGAGAGGAGAGAGCCAGTTAGGTCGTCAAATCGTGAAGTTGCGTTTAACTCTGACGCCTGGTTATTGCATTACTCCTCGACAATGCCTTAAACTCTCACTCCATATGCGATAAAAGCATATTCGTCGGCTTACTTTCAGTTTGTAAAATCAAATATTAACCCTTGGATGGATTGTTTTGAATATTAGATTTTTTTTTTAGAATCTACGACTTCATTGTCCACAGTGAGTTGATTAGTAACGTTCTCTTAATGTACAGATGTTTTCTCTTTCTTCTGATGCTAGAGAATGTCATTATGCGGCGAATTAGCTCCAAACCCATGTTTAAATTCAATAATTGAAATCAGGAAATGGATGTTCGAGAAAAAAGCTTCGCGACGAACTGAATTCATCGAGAGAAACTTTGAACATTTTGGGCGTATAGATTCAAACAATAACGGATGCAAGACTATGCATACCATATTAATATTCTGATTTATATATTCCCAATTTGGCGGCAACGTAATATTTATTCATCAATCGCCAGGGTTAATGCCTACAATGTTCGTACGCTGCCAGTAATAATTACCAGCTGCACGTAATTTTCTGCATCTACATTAATTTTATTTTCATCGTTTTGAATATTTCTCCTCAAGTTTACTTTCAGCTTTTAATGTATTTAGCCTCGAGCCACCTCCACTTGACATTTTCTTTCATTCATTGCTCAATATATTGAGGTTTCGAGCACATCCGCCTCAAAGTCTACATGATCTGCAATCACTGCAACAACACACTATACGTTTGTTTGTATGTACACATGTATATACTTTGCGGTATCAACCGTAGCGTGGTGGTTGGTATTTGGCTGGCGCTGCGGCAGTGATGATGGCCAAGACTTGATGTGGCAGCTTTTTAGAGGTTACTCGAGAAAAAGTCGAATTTTAAGATCCGCAACAGATTGCGAATAATATGTGTGTTATTGTTATTATTATGCATTTGCTTCTTGCGTTTATGACATGAGCAAACACTTTATTGGACTAAGTATGATTTATTTGTTCGACCTGTAACGGCAAGGGGTTCTGTTTTTAGATGATTTTTGTTTATCATCTTGAAAATAATGTCCAAACAGTCTGAGGTGCTAATCGCGAATATTTTTTTTTGGGCGAGAGGAGGATGTTTAGTTAGCACTTAATATTTATCAGTCTTACTTTAAAAAAAAATTATTCAAATATTTGGAGGATTTCGTTTCGGCTGGTAAATTTATTCGAGATGTTTTTGAAAAAATGTCATGTGACGAAAGGATTTTGCGGATGTGAAAGCAAACATGGTTCTAAAAATCCAAAACAATACCGTTTATAGCAAAAATTCCACTCAAAGTATAATGTTGTTTAGAAAACTGATATTTAAATTACGCTTTGATCTGACATTTCACATCATTGACACAAACCACATATTCAGTCGGCACTCACTCGATTATCTTATCTACTCAAAATCGCTTTTTCACTAAAAACCAACAGAACAATCACTCAAAAATCTGATCGCATAACGAATTAGCTTAATAACGAACCCGGACATATTTAACATAAAATTGTGCCGCGATGGTAGCGCTCAAAATTTATATTGTTCGTTCGTATTCCATACACATCGTCGTTCACACCGCATAGATATTCTTAAATGAATCAAGGCCAATATAAATCATCATTTTGCTTGCTATATTAACGAAACGAATCAAAAATGAGATATTCAAGAATTAAAAAAAAAAATCGAGAATGAACAGAAGAGAAAATGTGAAACAATGAAAAAAAAACCAAAAATTAAATGGAATGTCTGTATATACGAGGTTAGACATATACATAGGAAACATTATGGTTGAGTTGACTGGTTCAGAGACAAAGTGTCTGAATGAAAATCTGGCGATCAAATAACTAATTTTAGGAAAAAATTGGCGATAATAAATTTGTGTTTGATAAAAATAATTACAGATTTGATTCATTGTTCGTTGATGACTATGATCAATACGGATAGCAAGATATGATTTATCAGTGAGCCAAGTATAATTTTCTATGCGAGGTTTTTTTTGCTACCTCTCAGGAGACATGTACATAAGGGGATGTATTGATTTGTGGTAGGACCAAGTCTGATAGAAGTTTATTGAATATGCTGGGTATGTTACGGCAAAAAATCGCTCAGTAAAAAGTGCTTTTTGCTCCACTTACGATGCAGTCATTAGTAATTCATACAGTTGATGTTTATTATCGTCAGCCAAGCTTAGTAGAGTTTTGGTTGAACAATTAGGAAAGCTTGCCATAGCACGAGAGGCTACTCAGCCTGAAACCTCCAATCCATCGCAACTGAGCTTGCTGGGCAAGGGTAGGCACGCCAGGAAAAAAGTGAGATGTTTCTACATTTAATATACGGAACTTACGACGTCTCGACAGAGCTTTGTCGGATGTAACAGCTTAGCGAGAAATGCCGATAAGGATGCGCTTCTTAGGATAAACCCATCCAAGGGCATAAGCATCCGAATCATGTTCGAACCCGACCGTTGGAGTGGTTTGTAATACCCCCATTATACTTATACAAGCTAATTCTTGGTATATTGGCTTGCTTTATACTGATCATTATCATACGATCACTCCGTTCACTAGGACCGCTCTGACTACGTATGTGAATATATCATGTATAGCAGGTCGCTTGAGGTTTAAGCCCTATGGTGATGGAGCAGGCCGATAATTACGTAAAAAGTACTGCGCGAACCTTACATACTCGTATTATGTGCTTTACATTAGTTGAGTTTCCTTTACATTAGTTGAGTATAAGGTCCAAATATTTATCACTATCCACAAGTTTTAGTGCTTTTTCATTCAGGATCAATGTGGTGATTTCCTTGTTAAAAGTATCAGTTCTGTTTTGCCGGGCTCCGCCCTTAGACCGACCATTCTAGGCCAGATATGAATTTGGTCCAGTGCCGATCGTCTTTGAGGAACCCGCCTCTCACAAATAGCACAACTTCGTTAGCATAGACTATTAACTGAAAGTCAATTGACATTAGAATACCAAGCATCTTATTGACTGTCCGGATCCAGAAGAGAAACGATATGAGCCTTCTTTCCCATGTCAACTATTTCCTTCAGTTTATTCCCCAGAAAGGTCACCTCATTTTTCCTGTTTTCCAGCAAATCAGATGTAAGGTCGTCAGGATCTACCCCATTGATGTTCGCAAACCGCCAAATTGCTGAAAGTCGCTCTTTGTCTTTGATGGCTGGTAACGTGAATTCCTTTTGTTGTGGGGATTTTTCCATTGCTTTAACTAATTTATGTAATCCCATCTGTGCTCGCCTCACCTCTAGATACGTGTGCCTGGTTAACCTGTAATCCTGTGACATCTGTCGAGCTCTTAATGTGAAACTCTGTCAAGCCTTCTGCCGTTTTTCTCAGAAACGATGTTAATCTGATTGATCTGAAATCCTTTACGTTATGATGATCCAGCCTCCCACATTTTGACTACGATCACTTTTGTTTTTACTCCATTGCTTGGACATTATCCGTGATGATAATCCTCATCTACCTTTGTCGTTTTGCAAGGCTTAATTTGCATCATCTGCTATCAGCTGCTCAGACGGTATATGGACTATCCACGGTAGGTCACAATGCCATATTAGCTAATTCCGCAAAGAAAACTTCCAGTAGCATACTTAGGACCCAATTACCTGAGGCGTTTTGATTTTTTTGGGCGATGAAAATAAATAGGCGACGAATGTGTCTAATGTTTTGTTATAATGAGCATAAGAAATAACTGCCACACTTTTGGAGCTTTGCCGGGCAACATACGTATATTTCCAGGATAAGTTGGTCTCAAAATTGAGTAAGCCGCGTATGGAAGGCATACTAAATAATGCGTTTGATGGAACACGATTTTGAAATTAATACATTTTCTGAGTGCTTGTAAAAAAATCATTCTTTGTAGTGGTTTTTAAGTGCTAGAATTTCATGTCTGGCCATAAATCAAAAGGATATTTTAACAAGTATTTTTTTTACCAATCGCTCCAAGCAGAGCAACTCGATATTTATTATTTTTAGTGTATCAAAAGTGAGACAGCGTATTAACGACGAAAATTTTATTATGTTTTCTAACCAGAAGCTTAGGTCCAGTTTTTCCAGATCTTCTTCATTTTAAATTCAAATAACCCGGCACAAACCGCAAACACAACATCTGCTTGCAAAAAAAAAACAATGTATTCGTATGAAGCAGCAATTTAAAGAAATTGTTTTTTTTTTAGACAGAAACATGACTAATTTTATTCTTCTTTAGAAATCGCCGTAAGCAATAAAGCAATATGAGGGTAATAGTACCATAATTTATCTAAACTTCAAAAATCTGTGCGCAAATCTGTAACATCGAATTTCAAATCATGCTTTCAAGTGTAAGTGATCAAACTGGTTCTCATGAAATTTGATCCATAGTTAACTTGAAATCAATAAAATTTTATACGAATGCGACTACCTTGGCCAGGAAAAAAATTGCATAGGGAGGTCGACAGGATAAGATTTTTGAAATACTTGAATTACCGGAAGGAGAACTGCTGTGAATTTCTCGACCGACTTATCAAGAGGATTTCAAATAAACTGTCTAAAGAATCTCGATTTTTCATGGACGCAGCTGCATACTATATTTCAAAATCATAAATCCCAACTGGTTTTTTTTTGTTAGCTATAAGCAGCAAGAACTTGTCTACGAAGTCCATACTTGAAGATATTTCAATATTTTTCGAATCTTCTTCACCACAAGATATTTATATTCACAATGATAGCCAGTTTTCAATTTTCATTTGAGCATTATTTAATCGATTCTTGGCTTCTATTAGTTCAGAATGAATGCAGGTGAAGGCACGGGCAATTGAGAAAGTTATAGGCCCCGATAACACTTCGATATCAATTTAATATCGATTAAAGTTCTGGTGTTTTTCCAAGAGAATTATAACTTACAGTTATAGAACGAGCTTAAAAAACGTTCTACGTTCTTGCGAATTAAGCAACTTTACTTAGCTTTAACATCAAAACTGTACGATACAATGATAAATCTAGGACCCCACTGAAAACTTAAATGTTTCACAAAATTTCCAGATGTCCCTGCTTTACAGTCTACCTTCATATCGATTGGCAAGGATCATTTTTCCCCAAGATACATTTTCATATACCTGTGAAATAACTTTTGTCTAATGACATTGGCTCGTTTCGTTTCTAAAATATTCGATTATCACTGACCACACCAAATTTTCAAATTTATTTTTAAACATCCACTCATTGAACAAGATTTTCTCGATACAATTAGAATATTTAGCATACGCTCAAAAGTAAACAATTTTGATGAAAAATATCGACCACTATTGGTGCGTCAAAATGTCTAGAATTTATTTTTGTTTTTTTTTCACGAGATTTTTTTTCCGATTGTTTATAGTAGCAAACTAACTCGAACTGTCTGCAGTCTAGGGAAATAGCTGGCAAAAAATCTCTTGTTAAGATAATCAGCAGGGAAAAATGAAAAAGCAGTGAAATAATTTTCTGGAAACTCTGTAAGAAATAGAGTAATTTCCTTGGTTTTAAAATCAACAACGTAGACATATACATATACACCTAATTCAGATGATTCAGATAATTTCATTGAAGTACACATAGTTTAAATGATTTTCACTTGTGCCTCATCAAAGTTGTCAATCGCTTCTTTCGTCAGAACCTAAAAATAAGTTTGATTTTTATTCAAATTTATCTATCCTTCCAGCAAAACTATATTTTAAACATTGGTAATTAGTAGGACGATCTCAACAGATTTGAATTACATCTGAGTCATTACCATGACGTTACTTCCAACCGAATCAGTTTTAGTGTAAATTGCAAACGAAAATCGTTACAAAAAATTATTGAAGGGTCTAAAAACAAACGTAAGTTTTTGGATAAATAATAAAAGCTGCAAAATTAAACATTTGCTTGCATATTTGCGGTAAATATCTTTCGTGTATACTTAAATGGATGTATAGTTTTCATTAATCAGAACTTAGTCTGCTGTTGATTGGAAGCAGGTAGTGTAAGTAGTGGAAGTAAGCAAGTGCAAATGGTTTATGCTTTTATTTGAGAATGCTTTTTGAGTTAAGAAAAAATGACAAAGCACTAACAATTTGCTAGTATTTTTTTTATCTTTCAGATTTTCAATATCAATTTGCACTTTGAATTATTCGCTACTCAATATGGGATTTAAATCACACATTTTTGTAGATTAAACCTTGGAAAGTTTACATAGAACTAAATCTATTAGATGTCCGGTGCTAACAAGTGCAATATACGAAAAAGCAAAGGAAACTTAACGCAACTACCTTATTTCAAACCAAATTCAAATTTTGATGTGTATTCTATGAAGAATACCAATTTTCGCTTTAGAAGCTAGATACATTTAAATTTTTTGACAGATATCAAACTCATAAAGACGTCACGGCCACAAGTGCACAGACAAGAAAGATTGCTAGATTGTAGAAGAGTGCAAAGGTCTAGGAATGATTAGTAACAGGTCTGTCAAGCACCAAAGAGATATGATAGAGCAACAAGAGTAGAGGAAGATGATATCATTTCATATCAAGTCTTTATTTCCTAGATTAACGGTAAAACAAGTATTAGGGTTTTTCAAAGATTGGCTATTCAAGAAAGTCCAAACCCCGCAGTGGAAGAAGAAAGTTCGAGACTACGTTAAACGGACCACAGATTGCATGAGTGAAAACTATTTCACCTTCAGAGGGAAGTACTTTACAGCATTTAAACGAGTCGCCATGGGAAATCCCCTATCAACACTTATGAGTGAGACATTCATGGACAGATTGGAGAAAAAAACCCAAGAAGAAGGAACACCTCTCCGATTAATGATGAGGTGTGTTGACGATATTCTAGCGATCGTTAAAAAAGGTACATTGGAACAAACATAGAAGAAGCTTAATACTGCCCATAAAGATATTCAATTTATGATGCAAGTGGAAGAAAACCAAAGGATATTATTTCTCGATTTGATGATAATTAAGATATAGGATGATTTGGAATTCAATATATACGGAAGACCTATATAAACCCAGCGTACAAAGTCTCTGCAGAGAAATCGAATACATCCAAGATACAGCAATGAAATATGAATTTTATGAGAAAATTATTTTAAATCTTACTAAAAATAAAGAAAGTAAGAATGCTGTGTAGCCAATTCACAACGCTGCTTACACAACAAGAGCAGAATGCAAGCACAAAAATACCAATGTTTTTCTCACCAATTTTTAAGAATGTTAGGTAAGTGCTTAATCGCATTTAAAAGTTTCGTGTAAGATTTAGACTATAAAAGGTATAATTCATACTAAAAGACACTAAAGAAGAGGGTAGTGCTTTCGAAATATTAATACGCGTTAAAAAATTGAAATATAACTAACTTCTAAAGGAAAAAAAATGATCTTTTCCTTTGAAAGCTAGAATAAATTAGATTAGGTTAATCAATAAGTGCATATTCTTTTTTATCTACAGTAGAGTAGCTAATCGGCTTGCAAGAAATAAAACTATCCGGCGTAGCATAGAATTTTATTGCATTCTTACACAGCTGGCAGTAAAGTTTATATTAGTAATTTGTCATTTCAACTTTCAAATATCAAATTTTAATTTAAGAGCTAGCTAAATCAGGTTACTTTTATTTGAAAATAATTTCGAAGAATATTTCGACTCAGAAGATGAAAAATCAGTTGACAGCATTGACTTTTCAACCACTGTCATCCGATTTTATTTTCCAGGTGTCAGGTTGACAGGGAAATTTTCTGGAATATATCACTGCAGCCAATTGATTCAAATAGTATAACATCGAAAACTCAAACCATACCTCGCAAAAAGAATAAAGTAAAAAACCCAGTAATCCTACAAGAATTCATAATCTGATTATTGTTGTTTCACGTGCATTACGGATACAAAAAAAACGCAGCTAATGCATACTATTAGCTCCGATTGATTATGTATGCGCAGGTTGAAATACCATTTTCCAATGTATTCCTAATTTATTGTGGAAGTTTCGACCAAACGACAGTAGACAAAACTGAGTATGTCCAATATTACATATCTTCTGATGAAATTTCGAAAAAAAAAGTTATACTAAATCGTTGCCAAGTTTAATTTGGAAAATAATAGCTGTACTTAATTGGTTGAGATATCTCAACAAAATGTGTTTAATGAGCAATTCGGCTGCTCTAACTCGCCGGAAGTTGTTCTGATTTGTGTTTCATGAGCCTGATCTAAGTTGAACTAGAGCTATTTAAAGCACGATTTTTGCTCTACTTTTTCTGGTAGAGCAAGTTCGGGCAAGCAACCAGCTGTTTGTCAACTGTCACGGAACCGTCTTTCAACAAAACATTGTGGCTGAAGTATAGAGTTTTATATCAGTGAATTGACAAATTGAACTTCTGGCAAGTAATGAATTTTGAGAATTGCCTCTCAATTGCTCTAACCTGCTCAACATTTTTTGCTTCTCAATTTCTCTAACTTGCTTGACGTTTTTTGACAGCTGCTCTATTTTAACTTGGCTTGAGATACTCTGCTCTTTTTCCAGAGTCATTAAACACAGCTAATATCATAAAAAAAAAATAAAACGTAAATTGAAAATTGTCAAAATTCTAAAATAGAACGATTTGGAATAAAACCTATTGATTCATAAATAAAAATAAACAAACAAAACAAACTGTCACCTTCCAGAAATTACAAAAAGGTTTACAAGAGTTCTGACCAAGCAATTCACTATCGACGCATTTTAAATTTTAGTGGGTGAAGATTAGATTACTCTGGAAGAAATGAAGCAAGAAATGCAGAGTGCCTATTATGACTCAACTTCGAAATAGGAATTTCATACGATATCGTATTTTTTCATATTGATTAACTATTCGCACGAGAACCCACCTACTTCGAAATGTAAATTCTGAAGAGGAGTTATCAATTCGTCAGCTCACTTGTAGTCGAGTTTTAATGGTGGATTTTTGCCCAGTTTTATTTTCTGTTCGATTGAACTTTGTAAGTAAAAACTGAATTGGACTTGCGTGACCGACTGAAATTCTTATCTCATGTTACCAAAGTGAAATTGAATTCGCATTGAAAATATCCCATCGCACAGATATATGAGTGGTGAGCTGATAAAAGATCAAGTGATTCCCGCACAGTTCCATGAGTGGTGAGCTGGTAAATGATCGTGTGAGGCGATTGATGGCACAGCTTGAATGAGCTACGTGCTGCCATACTTTTTTTCTTTATATCCCTTACTTGAACGCAAAAAGTTCAACTTTTGATGTTTAAACGTGAGACAATTTCGGCGCCCAGTGTGGGCAAGAAATTTTCTTTGATCTTACTAAATTTCAACTCTCAAAATCTGCAGTTAAAAGGGAATGAAACGAACAATGCATAGTCAGTTTGCTAGTTTGGTGAGATTCTTTTTTACTAGATGTTGGAACTGAAACTACGTAAGCAAATAGAAACACCCATGCAGCGAAGCAATCTGTCAGTTCTTCAACCGCCATACAATAATTCAAGTTCAACTTTACCATCCTATATATCTTCATATATAGTATCTGCATAAAAATAAATTTCACCTCCAATATTCAACATTAAAAACTTTATAGCACCCGGATAAGTACATTGTGAAAACATCTGAGCGGCGTATAATTAATCTTAATGATGACCATTAACCATTTTTCCTGTCTTTATTTTGCGCGCGTACTCTGCAAGAGGCGCTATGTCCGGCAAATTATTATGTCATTTAAGTCATTTGTTTGTTGTTTCAAAGGTCAACTATTCCGTATATATGTATGTATATACGTTCACACATCAGAATGTACATTTAGACGATCGAAAAGACGAGCCAAGATTATTTTCTGAAATACGATAGTTTCGTCAGCCATTATTTAGCGATTAGGCACGGTTTGTTGGTTATAAATTATGTACGTACATCATGATCGCCATGATCGACGTAAAACTTTAGTAAGTACATGACGACGAATACTATTTGAATAATTCGTTTTGAAAGTCTACAGGATCCGGGTAGTTTTCTTACTTATTTACTTTGATTGTTGAAAACTACGTAGAAATAGTGAAATCAACTGATTTACCGCATAAGTATTTCTAAAAAGTTTTGTTGTACATATCTGTCACTTCAATAAATTCGTAGTGAGTAATCGATTGCGAGTCAATTTTTTTAGATTGAATTTAAAAAAAAAAATGAGTACAAAATTCTATTTTCAAATAATTAACTTAATTTTAGATAAATTTTAGATTATAATCGTATACACACAGCTCAGAATTACATAATAAGACTTTAACTGATTTATAAGTGATGTCCGAATTGTTATGCAAATCATTTTAAGATGACAACAGATGTGTTCAAAAACATTGAAGCCTCATAGCCTCTACAGACGACGAACGTGTTCGTCAGCTTGGCGAGCGAACACGTGCAATTGCTGTTGTACGCAGGTAAACACTTACCCTTATCTCAGGTTCGTAAACATGTGCGCGAACATTGAAATTCAGTGCAATCTGATGCGCAATGTACTGATGTTCGGCATTTGGTGCGAACGTCTGTATCAAATGTTTTCGCACCAACATGTTTTCGCACCAAGTTGACGAACATGTTCGTCGTCTGTAGAGGCTATAAAACATGTCGAAATATTCAAAGTTCGGATTCAATTAACGACTAAATCGTGCCAGCACAGCTCATATAATGTCAATCATTAACACAGGTCAAAAAAAGTCTACTAAAAATAACACAATTTTAATTAAAACAGTGCAAGTCGTAGCACATTAGGGGTCAAAGAATAGAACCTGCTGGAATGTCAACATCGATAAAATCTCTTGAACAGGTTTTTGCCGGGCTCACGAGCTCCTTTCAAAGAAACCGAAGTACTATTTTTACTAACGACCGCCGGGATCGAAACTTTTTTTAGGGATCTCACCACAAGAAAGTAGACCCGAGGTCTCGAAACACAAATTGTTTTTAATATGTTGCAGGAATTTATGTAGGGTTAATGAGTTCAGTGGAATTTGATGCATAAACAAATCTGCGATAATCTAACTTACATTCTTCAAGTTGTGTGTCAATAATGTTTGCCTAAATTTTCAATGTGTGGTCTTAGACTTCAGTGTTTTTGTTTTTCAATCCAGTTATATCCAACTTAGCTGTTTAGATAAGGAAATATGTAGCGACATCTTAGCATGCCGCTGAACTCATAAGTCATTTGAGCCGGTAGTAAGCTGAAACCCAGGAAAAATATTCAAACAGGTTGTAAAACACATAGCTCCAAGCTATATTATTCTCTATGTACAGATAGATTTTAGTGTACCGGTCGCGATCATTGAATTATTATCATATAATTGGTTATTTCAATCTCGAAACGATATTGATTTCTTCGGAAAAGATTTGTTTGTGCTTGTGTACATTTCGCTTGCAGGTCACTAGCATTAAAAATGTATGTATGCCATTTGAATAACTTCCTAACGATCGGAGGTGAACTCGGAATCAAAAAACAAAAAAACAAACAAATGATGAACAAACTAGAAAATGTATATACACACACAAATTGTTCCAAGGCTCTTCTAGATATAACTGAGTCCATAGGTATGTATATACAAAAAAAAAACAATTATAGTATTTCTATATCAAAGTTGAAATGACTGATTGGTTTAATGTACGTAGGCTATTGTTTTCTGATAAATATTTTGTTTGAGATTGAAAAATCACATACTTCCTTGAGTTGTTTAGTATTATTGATTGTCTATGATAAAGATCGGAATAATTATATTGGTTTTGGGTTGCATGATTTAAAAAGAATGGGGTTTGTAGGTCTTTCAATATTTTGATTTGGTTTTTATTATTTCAATTGAAAATTCATTGACAGCAGAAGGTATTACACGTAATTTATTTATGGATCGAAACTGCAAGCGAACAGTGAATAATAATATACTAATGAATTTGAAGCTATATTAGCTATTTTATCAGCAATTACGTTTTCTCATTGATTAACCAACCGATATATACTTCGATCGCCACGCTCATTTGAGGAAAAACTGGTCAGTGACACAACAGTTTAAGAGTTGCTTCACCTCTATTTGCACTTCCGTTTTTGACTTAATTAAAACACATTTAAAATAAGATTGATATTCTCTCGGACAAATTATAGAACAAATTAATAAAATATTTTTGCGTTCTGAGCACTGTTGCGCTGTGAATAATTGTGAATTATGGTTTTAAAAATTTCGTATTTATGATTCGAATGTTACTTAATATTTTTTTAAAAAGCACGAATATATGCGTCAAATTATGATTTTATTTTATTTAAGTGTAACTATAGTATTTAGTGTCGTTATTTTTTTTTTTTTTGTAATTTTAACGAATAATCAGTAAGTTGACATCGCTTGAATGTTAAATTTACGTATTTCAATTCACATCGTGAAACTCCACTAGCATATCTACAATTAAAAATGTTTAGTTGCTTGTCTAGTTTGTTTTAAAAGTAAATTACTAAGCGATAAAACCAACAAACATTTCAAAAACAAAATCGTTAATCCTCATAATTCACACAAATTTTCATGCAAACTTTCGAATCGATAGCTTCCTTTAAATTAATTGGTCTTGGTACTTGAATAAGGTTATGCCGACCGTATCAAATCAGCAGAAACGTTAAAACTTCTCAAAATCAGCTTTTCAACTTCTCAATTTATCCACGAGAATCAAAAATGCTCAAATTTCCCACAGTATGTGCAATATTTGTTTGGATGAACTAAATGGGCTGTTTTTGAATTTTTGGTTTTGTTAGATTTGAGGAATATTTAGCAGTCCGAGGTCGAAAATTCTTACCGAATACACCTTAGCAATCTTAATTCTACTTTTCGACGACAGCCAAGAAGGTTTTGGAATTTCATTAATTCCAAGAGATACCACGATGGGTTTCCCACCACGTTCAACTCAGATGATATGGCCATTTCCGATCCATTAACTATTAGCAATATTTTCGCTAATCATTATAATCAATACGGAACCCTCTACTAACACTAATAACTATAATGACAACTCGACAATGATCCCAACACCTTCTTTGGGAATGAAAGATTTGTATATTGACGAATGTAGCATTTTGGCGTTTTCTAAGAAGCTGAACAATAATTTGACACCAGGCCCTGACGGCATTCCTAATGCTATCTTAAAATGTTGTGTTTCCTCCTTGTCTCCTATTCTTGTCTACCTATTTAATCTTTCCCTGTCGCTCGGTATTTTTCCTAGTGGTTGGAAATATGCAATTTTCACAACCATTCATAAAAAAGGCGATAGAAATGTTGTAGAAAACTACCGCCCCATCGCAAAACTTCCATGTGTTGGTTAAATATTTGAAGCAATAATCAGTAAAAAACCTATATTATCTCCTTTCCAACTTGGTTTTATGAAAGGCAAATTCACAACTACCAACCTGGTTACTATTAATGTTGTACAATACTGTTATTCCATCGATCGAGGAAGGACTTCAGGTAGACTGTATTTACACTGACTTCACGAAGGCTTTTGCCAAGCTGGATCATTTCATATTATTGTGTAAATTGTCCTCTTTTAACTTTCCTCAGCTCTTTATTTCCTGGATAGCATCTTATTTGGAATGCCTTACCCTATGCGTATCTTTCCGTGGCGCCCTTTCATTTGAAATTGATGTCATATCTGGTGCTCCTCAAGGAAGTCACTTAGGACCTCAACTATTTCTTTTATACAAAATGACATTCCATCTGTCCTGAAACATTCGTCAATTTTACTATATGCAGATGATGTCAAAATTTTTAAAAAGGTATCTAATACTCACGACTGCTTGGGACTTCAAGCTGACCTAAATAGCCTCACGACTTGGTGCAGCACTAACAAATTAGTAATTAATATTGATAAGTGTACCGTTGTTTCGCACACGTGTAAAATTAGTCCGTTAAGTTTGGAATACTCTTTGAATAGTATTTTCTTAAGGTATTCTGACCAATTACTTAATTTAGGAGTACTTTTAAATAATGCTTTCAGCTTTAACGATCATAAGTAAGATACTTTTTTGTGCTTTAGTAAGACCAATACTCGAATATGCGTGTGTAGTTTGGTCACCTTATCAGCAGTTGTATGTGGACCGTGGCGAGTCCATTCAGAAAAAAATGTCTACGGTTTTGTTTGCTTCTTCGCTTGCCTCCGTACATTAATCGACTAACGTTTACTGGCCATGGATACACTTAATAACAGACGTGAAAATTTCAAAACCATCTTTGCTGCTAAGCTCCTCACGGGAAATATTTCCTCTGAACATTTTAGGTTTATTTGGCATCAATACCAAAGGTTACATAGTAAGGCACGTCAACATTTTATCTGTGCCTTCCTATCGGACTAACTACGCATTCAAAAAGAAATTTTAATAATGCTTACAACAAATTTGACTTTTACATACGTCTACCATCTTTGAAAAAGGGCTTGGCTAAAAATAGTGAGTTAAAATTAAATGCTTAATGCAACTGAACAAGTTAAAATAACAGAAATACTGTCAACTAGATATTTAGATGATTTGGAGTAGTATTTTTATCAATAGGTTTTTGGTAAGTAGCTGTATTTGGAAATAAGGTGCAGAATAAATATTGTTTTAAGCAGTTGTCGACATACTGTTACACGCGAACGCTGTGATAATGGCCGTCATTTCAGGTGTAGATGAAGTAACACACCCATCCCCGTTTGTAGCAGAAAAGAACGAGCCTAGTTTTGAGAGGATTTTACATGAATATTTTGGAAGGAATTGCCAGCGCTATAAATCATACAAAAATTACATCGGCACTTTGGAACTGGCTACAGCACTCAATAATATTAACGACATTGTCAAAATATTTATCGATTACGTTTTGAATTAGTATCTGATTTTTAAAGATCATATCTAAGTCAGTTTAATGTGCAATCAAAAAATTGTTGAAAACCCTACCAAAGTTGGTAAACATATAGGACAAAAAAATTAATATGATATAATATACTATATGGTCAGAGAAGAATATGCAATTCTTTAGTCAGTATTTGCAATGCTATGTCATTGAGATGTATTCAAATTACTACAATCTTATGCTAGTTAAATAAATGGAAAGGAATTGAAGCAGATGTTTACTTTTCTTCTGTTACAAAAATATTTAAGAGGGAAGGAGCAATAATTTAACTGCATATGGCTCTTACATTCTCAACAATTTACCACGTTATTTTAGCAACATTTATTTTTTTATTTTATTTTGAAATGTAGTTACATGCTACTTGATATCTTCGTTTTATAAATTGGTATTCGTATCGTAAAATTTTTGGGAATATGCGTGTTCAGTCCCGGATTAAATTTCAATGATAATACTTGATAACTTATCCGTATCATGGCGGTATACACACTCGTCGAGTATATTTGTTCATATGAACATACCTATGAACGCTCGCGATTCGATATCTAAAATAATTTTTCATTTTGATTTCAAATCACGTATGTACGCGCTTCTGATTTCATTTACTCCGTCATTCAATCAGTCGTAAACAACCATACGTCAAGATATCTTTCTATTTGTAAGCGAATGCTTAGTTCCGGTTAGTATCGAAAATATTCATTTGTTTGTTGCTTTGTATACTGATGAGTGTTGTCGATTCGGTTTGTTGATCTTGTCTTATACCATATATTCACCGCTGTACGTATGGAAACAGTATCTCACTAACTAGGGTCACTTAATCGATTGATTTGATTAACGTATTTGGCACGATCAGAAGTTGAAATTCAAATACTGCCTGCACATATGAGTACGCACATATATAGATACTCGTACATGCACTTGCTTATACTTTTATGGATGGGAATAGATACAATTTGCAAACCAGATGGACTTTTTCTTTGGATCCGTTCGGATGGTTCGCAGAGCACCTCGCAAGTGGGATGTAAGTCAAATATACACTAGCGAGCATAGAAACTGCACCACTTAAAATGTTATCATATTTCCAAGAAAAAAAAGTACAAATTCAGGTAATTATAGATTCATACAGGGATATTATTCTAAATAGGCAGGCACATCAATATGTCAGTTACTATTCGTAGTAAATCAACGCAAGTGGAAGGACGTCGTGTGTAGTGGTTTAAAAATTATGACCACATTACACAGTTGAGCAAAGATGAAAAGTCAAATATACTGATTCTCTCTAGAGAAGTATTGAGTGTCAGGCCAACTACACAAATGTTAAGGTGTAGCCATTCAAGAGCTGTAAGATGGCCTCGTCGAAACGCTCAATCAAAAAAAAATCAAAAAAACGAACAGGATGCTTCACAAGATCGCTTTATTTGTTAGCTAGGCAAAGCTTGAGAAATGCTTTTGTTACATTAGTAGATCTGATAGCGGAGTTGAGGGACATAGAAATATTAACATCAGCGTACACACCAATGGTTAACCAGTGATATAGAAATTGGAAACAATTCTTAGCAGAGCTAATTTTCCATGAAATTAAAAAAAAAAAAAAATGGTATGATTTCTATGCACGTTACTCTATGTACTTTTGTATGCAGCGTATTTAGCAATTTTACTTTTGAAAATTCATTCGTTTACATCCCGCTGCCACTTTTGCTCACGCTACTCATACTTTACATGATCTGAGATCGTATTGATTAGATAGGCTGCCTGATTTGAATGAGAAAAACAATTCAGCGTTGCTGTGAAAGTTTATTGGCTATAAGATCCGGTTTTAAAGTCACATAATATATCAGCTCATATGCTTGTAGGTGCAGCTCGAGCTAAATATTTAATGAAGAAGGTAAAATCATGATTTCAGATATTTTGGTGCAATCGACAGTGCACTCTAAACCCTTTAAGGAAGAAAGTACTACTGGCTTAAGTCTAGGAAAAATAGGAAGCAAAGTAAGCCATTCGTATATATTGAGAATCATAAATGCATGGGATTAAGCCATACCTACGAACTCGATTTATATAAGTTTCTTAATCATAAGTTTCTTAATATAAGTTTCTTAATCAAAATAAAACTAATGACCAGCAGATACCATAACTAATCAAAAATGTTATGCTATATCTCATAGTTTTCAACACATGATTATATGAAATATGAAAATAACTACTCAATCGGTCGTGTTATTTGTGTTTGACATGGTCACTACATCGCTCTTCTATGATCAATTACCATCCACTCATTCAACTTTTAGTGGCTAATTTCAACACTTATGTACTTGTTTGGTTCTCTTACTATATAGACAGGCTTGCTAATTCTTCATACACTCTGCCCGCTCGATCGAACTACTGAAGTAAAAAATAATCATCCACCACCCTACCCTCCCTCTTATTCATTTCTATGATGAACACAATCTTTCTTTCATCTGAACGCGAAAATTTCGCTGACGCCGATTAGTCTCTACTTCCGTGACTTTTCTTAAATCGCTCTTAATGAATCTGGAATTTATATATAATTAGCTTCTAGCGCACATCAATAAAAAACTTACAAAAAATCTGAGCTGCCCGATCCTTATGAATGTGATCGTAATGTGCGGGCGGTCCCATCCCAAGTTCGGAATGGAGCGAAACGGCACAATGACTACTGTAGTCATATAATTGTAGCTTCAATGGCATCACTAGTCATAGTGTTTATTTTGCTTGTTTGTTGTTCGTATTCACAATTGTGAAGATCCGTGTTGATTTGCTTTGTTATTTGCCCAGTGTACGTAACCGAGTCGAGTATGATTTTTCAAAGCTTCGACGTCCGTTGCAGATGTACATACGTATGTACGTCCGTAGCAGTGTAATGAAGACAAACTTCTTATTAACACGTAGCCACATGCTATTTGATCACTCTATGAGGTCACAGATCTCGGATCTTAGTTACGCATTTTTTTCTCGTGCTAGCTTCATTCTTAATAGCTGTGACTATACTATACTACTGGACTGTGCGACGACAACAGCCAAGGCGACAAAGCTTAAGTTGGAAATAGATGTTTGCTAGTGCTTTTAGACATTTTTTACCATTTGGTGTTTATTTCAGGACTTTTCTATGTAGTTATGGGCAGAGTTATGGGTTAGATTTCAATTGGATCGAATTTTAGGGCGAATTTTCCTGAATCTTTTTGTCAATAATATAATTTTGAATTATTTTGGATAGGTATTTTCAAATAATTACCGATCATAATTTTCATTCGTAAAACGAATAAAGCTATTGAAACGGAAGTAAGTGCACACTTTTTCACGACTGCGAAACCAATTAGTCGTCAGTAAGCTGTTGGTTAATGAACACAGGCTGAAATGGCACGAAGTGGCAGGAAAAAGTTGAACACCGTTTTCGCATCAACTTTGGTTTGAAGCAGAATAGTTTTGAATAATTGTATCTGAATAAATTTTGATTTTATAATAAAATTCGAGTACTTATAATCATACCTTGTATTGTTCTGCATTTTTTCTATATTTTCAACACAGGGAAAAGTGAAAGGAAATCATGATTTCTTCACACAAAAGTCAACAGATTGAATGAGTTTCCAATGTTAGCTTATGTTTGTAGGATTTTCAGGAGGAAATGTAGGTAGGCAGATTTGCCTCTTCTAGGCAGACCTCAGAGAAGGCATATAAGGGCCCATTGTGATACCGCATTTTGTATAGTACACAATCCTTATTAAGTTGAGAGCCATCTCGAGTCCTTGATTAACTGAGTGATCTTCTTCAGGTCCACTGACGCTACTTCTAGTTAGACTTGCGAAGAAGTATGAGCCAAGAACTGGTTCTTTTTTCCAGCAAGAGCAGAGGATTCACACAAGAGGTGAAGAACTGTTTCCTCCTCCACGTCACAACTACAACTCCGACAGAAAAGTTTGTAAAGGCCATCCAGCCGCGGGGCATGCCTGTCAAACAAACAATGTCCAGTTAGAACTGCATCTGCCACGTGGAGGGACCTCATTTTGATTCGAGTAGCTCTCTAGTGCGACCAAAATAAAAAGTTCTCCATAAATGTCTTGCGATCGCACAGGAACGTTCTTTCCCCCAGGACTCAACAGCGTCCTTTAGATGCTTACAAACAGTATTCAAACCAGGAGGAGGTCATCAGCCTTTACCATTCGATAGAAACACTGGGGTACTTGGCTTCTCCATATCCCACAATTGCACGCCGATGCAAAGAGTTTGATCTGCGCAGAATACCCAAGGAAAATGAACATCGCGAAGGATACCAATATACGTCCCTAACCGAGAATAACGTTAAAAATATACAAGAGTGACCATCTCGCATCTAGTTACGATCACAGGGATCTCATAAGGCAGCATACAAAGGACTTTCGCCAACTAACTGATAATGTTAACCGAGGAACGAAAGAAGAGGCGTGTTCGCATTTCAAGACCAAGGTTGCGATGGCTACTATTATATTCGCTATACTTGCGATGGCTGCTATTACACTCGCACTTGACTCAAGGAATAGCTCAGGGGTAAGGTATTTAAGAAGATAGCAAGTTTATTGCTGCTATACAGGAATTTTTGGAGAGTGAAGAAAAATTATTGTACAGGAATTTTTGGAGGGAGAAGAAAAATATATTTAAAATATATAAAAATATAAAAACGTAACCGTTGTTTTAGATATCCATAATCATTACTTTTGGCACAGTTCTCGTAAATTTGCGTACTTAACCAAAATCGAGTAGCTCATGTGTTGTAGAGAATTCTAGCTAATCTATTTCAACATCGTTATGGAATTCTCTCCAAAACGTCTACCCCATGCATCACCTTCTCATCTTTCCAAGTTCGTGCTCTTCAACTCTTCACGAATTTCCGGCACTTTTCGGTTCCGTTTTGAGCCCGGAGCACTTATTGGTGATTGCAAAAAATTTGTCATTTAATGTTGGCGTCACTTTGTGTAGACCAAAGCGAGTTTAGGAGTCATCAGACTCAGTTTTGTCGCCTGTCCCCGTCTCGAAAGTACTCTGTAGAGTTGTAACTATCGCAGTGCGCTTCCTTATAATCAAATTAGTGCTCCAATTCCTGAGAGAAAAATTCGCTTATGTCCAGCCCACCGCAGCCTATTAAGTCTAATATCATTAGCGATCTCACGATTACAATATTGCTCACATATTTCACAGTTATATACAAACCAAGGTTCAAATATCCATCGGTAGATCCTCCTCTCGAACTTGAACAAGAGTTTGCAATATTTTATAACACGGCGAATTCTTTAAGTACTATATCAATCAGTGTATCCTGTTATATGGTCACAAAACTGTAACTAGAAGACAACAAGAGCCCAATCATAAAAACTGATTATTTCCATTCATTTCCATATAAATCTACACTTTATGACTAACAAAACAAAATTGAACTCAAATAAAATTAAAGGAATCTGCTTCCATCACAGATTCCCAAATTTATTCTCACAGCTGCATAGCTTCTTTAAAAACCGTCAATAATCACCTTATTTATCCCCCTGTTATTGTTACTGAAATCACTAATAAACGTTCGGATTAAACCACTTTTGGAATATTTCCTAATTTAACAGAAGTCATCATTGAGGGCAAAAGTACAAAAACATCCCATAACATGACTTCTTAAATTTAATATTCAAAAAGCAAAAACTTAAAGAAAAAAATCTCACAAAAACCCATATAGAAGAGAAACAAAATGTATTTACTAATAATTTCATTCATTCAAGTTTCAAGTTGTTTCCTGTCGATTAAGCAAGGACTGTCTCAAGGCATAACAACTTAAGACCAGAATTTCGAATATTTAATATTTAAAAACATGAACAAGTTTTCAGTTAGACTGTTTGTCTTTGTTCGAAGAGCTTATCCTTCCAATTAGGCAGAGCATTCGAGATTTTAAGATCATACTTGACCAAAATATATAGAATTTAAACAAGATTTAATGCATATGCATATCTAATTAGTATGATTTAAGTTCGGTAGAGAAAAGGATGATATTTTTATAAATTCTTTCCAGTATCTTGACTGGTTGCCCTGAAATCAAGAACACTCGGTTAAAGTGCAAATCAAAATATCCTGTTTTCTGCTAGTCACATCGTTGTGAAATATTAAAGATCATATTGCAAAGCAAACGTTGTGGATTTACCTCACGAAAGATTAAACGCTTCGAAAATATTTACAAATAATAAAAATTAGAGAAAACCCGTATTCATCTATATTTTTCACTTCCTGTCACATCAAAGTCTGAAAGTCTTTTTTTAACAGATCTCTGCCTATCGACATTCGACTCGTTTGCTGTAAATTTCAATCTCTACCTACGATTACCAATAGGTATGCAAAATTTTCCGGTTTATTTGTCCCGAATTGATTTTGAGCGTGAGACAAGAATTAGCATTTAAATGATAAGAACTAGAACCGAACACCAGGGAAATAACTTGCTGACCGACCTCACGTTATTTGAGGTTTTTTCTTGCGAGAAATCTCGAGTGGGCATGTCAAGGAAGAGACTGTGTTGTCTTTATTTTATTTCGAAAATGTTAAAGAACTTTCTAAATGAATCGATAATTGTTAAAAATAGCAGTGAGCAGTATTGTATTTGTGTTGCGGAGAAGTTTTTGTAAGAACAAACAACAAGTCGAAATATTATTTTTAGACGAAAGAATGAGTTCGAAGAATTTGGAGCTTATACTAGACAAATGAGGCATACGCGATGTATTGAAAAAATCATATGAGTAATATGGAATGTGAAACCTACCAACTTATTATCATTTTCGTAGCTTGTTATCAGCATCTTGTGTGTCGTTCTCGATGTTATAAGCCAATATAAAAATAAATTTATATCCAAAACATCAGCCCAATCAAAATCCACAATAATTTGCGTTGTTCTGTATGTAATCCAAATAATCCAAAATCCTAATAATCCTCATGCGTTTGTACACTAATTCGATCAGTCTTCGCTTTCAATTCAATGAACACTTTAAAAAAAAAAAAAACATCAGCTTACTGTTTTGCGATCATCTTTTGCGATATTCTGCAAATTAACTACAACCAACTGCAACTACAATAATTTTCGCAACACTTTTACTTTCACCTGTTACACAAACAACATCCATATCACAAAATCGCAAACAGCACCTAACGCTGGGCGCGCAAAAGTGCATGAAACTAACGCAGCAATTTAATCGAATCGGAAAAAGTCTTTTTCAACATCTAGATGCCCCCGTCGATATGGCATCAGATAAATATGTAGAAGAGATACACTGCACAACCTACAGAGTTACACAATCCCAAACTGATTTCGAGGTAATCGTCGTTGTTGCGGCGGCGGTAACGTAATGAATGTAGTAAAAGAAACCACTCGTCGCAAATAGCTGCACAATAATATTAATGGATCGCATTAACCCCGTCGTACCGCTGTTTGTTCAAATAATGAGAGCGCCGTGCTATGATCGATTAGTGTTGTTAGTACACCGAATGTTTCGCAAGATGCAACAAGTAACGCAATTAATTGTGTTTATAAACGAGTGGAGCTATCAAAGTCGCTAGTACGTACTCGCGCTTTTGTCTTCAGTCGAAATTCCAATGATAAGCTTTGCAACGAAATTTCACGGTTCGCGTTTGATACTGAGAGACTCGTATTTCTTCGAGCACTGCCAGTCCCGATGAATCACTGATTTTCGCACAGATCGACCAAGAGCACACAGATGCTGCGTATTCGGTAAAAGTTCACGAGTGACTGACGGTTTGTGCAAGAACGAGCCTTCTCCACTGATCGGTTACTGAGGAGACCAAGCTTTGCTTGAGACTTCCACCAGTTTTCTTAAGTCGTAGGCGCTCACAGCCACTGCCACTAAGTTTTTGAGAGCCCACACTTCTTAGCTCCAAGTTAAAAGATCTATAGTCCAGCATTTCTTACGTGGAGCTCGATACTGTTCAATGTCTATTACTGTTTTTTTTTTAAATTAAAGTAGATAAAATTAATATCTTCTACTAGATAGATGAATAACAGTTTTATTTAATATTTTCTTTTTTTGCATATACCAGCAATTCAAAGTGGCCCAGCACGTATTGTCTTTTACTCGGCTGAAAATGGCGGCTGTTTATCCCAACAAAACATTATTTGCAGGAAGGTTTGTTATATTATTTGATTGCAAGGAAAAGTGTTAGGGAAACAAATCGATTGTCTACAGAAATGCTCTATCGAATGTCTTCTAATGAATGGTTTTGCCTTTTCGAAACGACGATTTAACGAAGAAAACAAAGACAAACTTGCTCAGAGTACCTTCTTCAGCCGGTTAGCACAACCTAACGCAGCTGTTTGGGTACCTTCTTGGTACGGAACGCTAACAACACAACATTTTGAACCCACATCGAGCGGGAAATAATTAAAGATTCCGTGTAGAATCATTAATGTGAAAAATCAGAAATTTCTCGATTGAAAACATGCTTTCCTTTATTCAACAAACTTTTTTCTCATCTACGGTTTGAAATATTTGATATCACAATTCATATCTCAATTCATCAAAACCGATAAAACGCAAAAATACTTACTTAATCCATTTAAACAGCGAATTTAAATAAAAGAACGTAAAATCAAACTTGGGTGGATCTTGCTAGTACCCATACCTAGCCGGGATTGGTTTACCTCAATCAACAAAATTCAACATAGGAAATAAAATGCCTGTTTGCCCAAGGAATTTAAAAAGAAAATATTGGATACAAAATAACAGTACTGAGATAGCAAAAAATTGAAAATAATAAAGATATATAGAAACCAATTTGATAAATACCAGCAAAAGAAAGTAAAATATACCTGAATAACGATTAAAATGTTGGTATTTTGCCCTTTTGATAAATATTAATATAATAGCATGTAAAGTAACAAAATAATTTTTTTTTATGAAGCTGCTATTGACTTTGAATCACATCATGCAAATATTGATTACCTAAAATTTTTTATTGTGATAACGCTTTTAGTTTATTGTTATCTTTTATTGTATCCGTGGGTACTAAATCATTTACCTGTCTGATTTCTCATCATCGGGATCATTCAAACTTAAAGTTTTTATTTTTCGCCACAGCAGTTCACCAATCCAATTTTATTACCACCATCATAAATTGCTCAGATTTTTCTCCTCAAAATTTTATATACGATTGAGTTTCTTTATACCGATGATTTAGCTGATTTAGCTAGATTTGAAATTTTCACAACATTCTGCATTCCAATGTTGAGATCCGATTAATCTTAATTCCCCCTATTGATTAGCTACCTACTCTATTTTCTGCTTTTACTTTTTCTTTTTTTTTTCCTCCTTCCTTCCACTCTCTCCATCACTCTATCAGCGTGCACAGTCCATGTGCACCATCTTTACCCTCCAGTAAGTTTTTCATAATGCTTCCCAGACAACTAATTTGTTGGTATAAGGGACAGCATAATTCTTATCAATAAGATAGATTCACTTTTATTAACTTATTATTGTCTTCATTGACTTGTGTCCAGAGAAAAGTATAGAAAAAACTCTGGTGTTATTCTCCATTGTGCGTTGTTAATTTTTATGTGCAACTTTAAGTTTTCTTTGAATCTCATGATATTGGTTGAGTTTTTTAACGGATCTGGCAATGTATTGTAGAAGGCTATAGCCTGTTGTATTGGATCTAGCTTTAATCTATCCGTTCTTGGTTTGCAAACTAAAAGGTTGCTGGCTCTGCTAGTCAACTCTCCAACAGTTCGAGGAATATCTGGCCATTTTAGTCCGTTGTTGATAATTTGGTAAATTATTTTGCCTCTTTCAAGATTAATAATCTGTTGGATGCTCAACAACCCTGATCGAGTGTACACATCGACCGTTGGTGTTAAGGTCGGCAACCTAAATATAACCTTTATCGCCTTAGTGACAAGTCTCCCAATTAGCTCGATGTTATAAAGACTCGAGTCAAAATATTTCTTTTGACACCCTCAGGTAAATGATCATATACAATTTGAACCATTTCCTTATTTACTCCTTCAACTACATCAATCGGCCGAGTGATTCGTTCTTCCAGTGCATCTGCCGAGGATTTTGATGACGACTCGATGTTTTTCCGAGCCCGCAATATATAATGAATATTTTCCCGATCAAGAAAATTTCCCTGGAATGTATTCCACATGCTTTGCATATATCAGCAACTTACTAAGCTACTATTTATCAGCCGTTCTACTACGCCAAGCGCGGTCTATTCGGCATATACGGTCCTTTTTTCTGCTGGTTTGCATCCTATATCCATCCTCAATTGCACTTCTAAAGCTAGCCTAAATTGGTGCTCTGCTTATCCTTTTTATCCCGCTTTCAATGTACCGCAAGAATCGGTACATAATCCTCTGCTGTTCGCTCTTCTCATCAATGATAGGTACTTTTCTGTTTTTCCCCCCCCATTTTTTTTCACTTTTTGTTGTTGCAATGCTTCTAAAATTGATTAGAAAGTAGTAATTAACCAAAATTATGATGGAGAAACACGTTTAAAAGAAGAAAAATTTTTAATTTTTTTTAAATTAAATTTTTAATTTAAAAATTAATTAAATTAATTTAAATTTGGAATTAATGTCACATAACAGTGAGAATAAATTTTGGTACTTTTCTGTTTTTCTCCCTCCATTTTTTTTAATTTTTTTAATGAAAACTGCTCGATATGGGTTAAAAAGTTACTCCACAAAAATTGAGATGGAAAAATTCATACAAAAAAAAATTTTTTTTTCCGATTTTAAATTTTTTTTTCATTTTTATGTGGCAGAATGAGTTTTTCAAAAGTTAATGTGTTGTTGGGGAGGCCTGCTCATTATACTGTTATTAATCATATAAACAAATTGTATTCAACATTATTAATGTAATAGCTTAATTGTAAATTGCGTTGAAGGTTCGGAAAGGTAAGACGTCAAAAATGGAGCAAAATTTATTCTCACTGTTATGTGACATTAATTTACAATTTAAATTAATTTAATTAATTTTTAAATTAAAAAATTAATTTAAAAAAAAATTAAAAAAAATTTTTTTTTTCTTTTAAACGTGTTTCTCCATCATAATTTTGGTTAATTACTACTTTCTAATCAATTTTAGAAACATTGCAACAACAAAAAGTGAAAACAAATGGGGGGGGAAAAACAGAAAAGTACCCAATGATATTCTGTCTATATTTGTACTTAATACTCTTCTTCTTGCTGACCTGACAACATAAAATTGTTCCGAGAAATATCTTCTCTCAATGATTGTGTAACACTGCAATCTGTCCTGTCAGCCTTAAATACGTGGTGTACCAGAAAGTTTTCCCTCTTAATATTTCCAAACAAACCAAATTACCTTCTCTAATAAATTTAATTTTTTTGTCTCTCAAATATTCTCTAGCTGGTAGAATATTACTTGATGTTGATCAACGGTCTAGTAATATTCGAATAAGTATACAGCAATATTGTACTGAACGTCTAGCACAAGATTTTAGAAAATTTTGAAAAAAAAACGCAAAATATAAATAGAAAAATTCGATAGAATTATGAAAACATCACACTAAATATGGCAGCTTAGAATTTCGTTACAAATTCAGTATGTTGCTAAAAAAAAAATAATAGATTGACAATTACTCGAATCGGATACTAGACTGTGCTCAGTGCGGCTACACATCAAACAGGAAATTATTTCAATGGGAAACATTGAAAACATTTCTCTATGGTATGACATTATTTTGCTTTGTTTCGAATGGAGTTGTGAGCATGTTTTTCTTCACAAGCAATTCATAGTCCTCCACACTCTCTCCCTAATGCCATCCCATTTCCCGCTAACAATCTCAATCATACCAATCAAACTCGTTCGATTAGCATACTATGAAATAGAGCAAGCAAATTAATAGCATCATTTCACGGAAGCGTCTAATCCCGTTGTTTTGAATGAAATGCCGCGCAGTCTAGAGATCTTCTAAATGTATTTGAAAAATGTAAATCTGAAAATATATTCGAACGATTACACTAACTCATTTGCTTGCTGTTACTGACCAGTTGTCAAAATTTTCCCAATAATCTCACCTGACACAAGTTCGACCTATGTAACGACCAATGACTGAATTTATGAATTTATGCACATACGATTAGCATCGATGAAGTCTGATGTTGCCTAAAAGTCAATCGCCCAGGTCCGGATCAGAGTTTTCTGGCAAATCTTATTTGTATTTCCTGTTTCTGTTGTTGTTCGTTCGTCATTTTTGTAATTCTGTTTCTGTGTCCTCGATCTCGCGTAAAATCGATCTGCAGGTATGTTATTCATTCATGATGTCGATTCAGCTCCAGGATTGAAAACGAAAATTGGCCAGGGGAAGAGGGCCGAGTTAATCTAGTTTTGTTTCAGGCAAACTTAAATTAGAATCGTGGTGTTCTAATTTATGGGTGGAATTATATTACCGCTGGCAGTCTGGAAAAATGTTTGTGCTCTGATAGTTCAATAGCCTCTGACTGAGAGTCGTCTGCATTGATCGACTCCATAACAAAATGTGGGGTTTGGTCAAACATACACTCCAGATTTATTTATTGGAAATTAGCTATTTGTTTACCTTCAAATCGTTCTCATGATAAGGTGAACGCTATTACTGGTAGAATCTACTTACTTTTTCCCGATAAATAGTACGAATTTCAAAATACGTCAGCGAGTCTTGAGGAACCTATTCATTTTGAAATATAGCGATGCATCTTTTGGATACACAGATATTCAATAAGCCAAAACCAACTACATATCATATCTTAGCCTCAAGCCTGCCAGACACCCCACGTACTTCATGCATACGTTTATTATTTGCGTTCAAGATCTCCTTTTCACATCGCTATCTTTTTTGCTTGTTTTATTTCTACTCTTGCATATATCTTTCTTCAAGATACATTTATGCAGATCCGCTTCTACATACGATCAGTCAACCTGATCTTGTGCGCGCCGATATTGAGTCTGAGACGATCATTACTGTTACCGTTGATGACGATTTCTACGTCAAATAAATAAACTTAACTTGTCGATTTCGTTTTTTTCTTCTAGTCGGTGCTTTTTCGCCACATTTTCTATGCGGTGCGGCATGACAAGGCAACAGCAAGACAGTACCTTACCTTCTCGATCCGGGATCACAGTCCGGTCGGCGCACTTACTTTGAGCATGGTCATTTTTTAAGGTCAGTGTTGCTATGTTTCTTGTGATGATGATTTCACATGCTATAATTGTTTTAGATGCATGGTTTATTATCGACATCACTTACAAGTATTTATATTGAATAACATTTTGGTAAAACGTGCAAGTGAATTGATTTTTGAATAATGTAAAATACATTTACTATCTTTTCTACGATTAAGATGCTTAATTTTTCAATCGTATCATGGTTGAACATAGAAAATAATTTGAACTATCCGAATTTTTACTTGTTTACAAGTGTTTCACTACGATACTCTATTTCGAAGATCGTTTCAAATGTTTATGTTGCCTAAAATGTTTGGCTACTTTTTCTATTTATTATTTCACACTCGTGAAAAATTTGATTATGAAAATTGATTCTCTTCCACATGAGTTCTAAACCTAAATCAGAGGTTTACCAACAGGAATTTCTATATTGTAAACTGAATCTTTTTGTATTCCCTCTAAAATAACTCCAAAAAGTTCTGGGCTGAAGAATCATCCTGAGCGATCGCAAGGCAGCCTTGGGCTTTCAAGGACAAAAGTGTCACCAGGCTATTGTTAAGTTTAACCCGTAGGGCTCTTTCCTGTGCAGTGGTCTTTCTCACGGGCCACTACCTCAGAGAGCAGTGCAACAGTTGAGCAACAGGTTCACCGATTTTTGTCGGAGTTCTGGTTCAGAGGATGAAGAAGAGCCAATCCACATCCTCTAGGTCAGTGTCCAGCCCTGCCATCCTTTCTTTCAGGTCTCACAGACCTTTCCTTTATCAATTTAAAGGGTGCACAGTTCAGCAAAGGAACCGAAATGTTTCCAGGGTACTATGAGTATATCCGTGGTATCGCAGCAGGTCTCTACTGTGGTCATGTGTGCCTTTTGGCCAAACTCTCTGTTTGAAAACCACTCGACCAAGCCTAACCTAAATCCAAAACAATGCATTTCTTGTGAAACATTATAGCATTCCCTTTTTTAGAGAAAAGAGAAAAATTAATAGGAATCCATTTGTTTCTTATACGGGAAATGAAATGATTTATTTTGTATCGGCCGATATATAAAATAATAGAAGCAGGTAAAGTTGCTTTTGTAGTAAATTTTTTCAGCAGGAAAACAGTAGTAATTCTGCTACGATAGTATGTATTAAAGGAAGCACAACTAAGCCAACACAAAGCCTGATGTGTCACTGCTGGTTGTTAATGGCTAGCTACAGACCACAAATGAATTTGGTACTTTAATATTTTCCTCAAAAATATTGTGAGAATCCACAGACAATAAAATGTTTGATATACATTTTTTGTAGAATTCTAATCTATGACTTACTTGAGTTTAAAAGCACCTTTCTTATGGCTGAAAATGCTATCTAAGTCCACATATTAAAATATATTATTAAAAAATTGTTATGGCTATTCATTCCTTTAAAAAATCCCCGTTATCCATCATATGTTCTTTGGTAAAATTTCTAGTATCACCACTGAAGAGACTTGTGACATTTTCCCTTGTTTCTTTTTCTTTGAATTTTCTTTCCTACGAAACTCCCTTTTTCCTCCACATGCTTTTTTTCATCGCCATCATCGTTTCGTACTAGCCCTTGAGTATTTTTTTATAAAAAATTTCGTACTAACTCTTTAGACGGCCTCGGTTCTGATTCTGGTTCCGATGGTATTCTTAATATACTGACAATGTTTCTAGCTATCTCACTTTTTGTACCATTGCCTATTATATTCAACCTCAGCGTCTCTGGTGTATTACTTTCTTTCTATATATTAATTAATTATATTAAAGTAAGTAATCGTGCTTGTATCTCCATTTACCGCCCAACCTCACTTCATCCTTGCTTCAGTAAGCTTCTCGAAAGAGTTGTTGATAAGAGGATTCATCCTATAATCGCGTTTTTTTTTGCCTACGAGCAGCATGAAGGCAAATCTACTGCTACTAACTTGCAGCCATTCACCAACACTGTTGCTACTACCATCGATCAGCAAAGGTAGCTGAATGTTACTACACTGATTTTTCTAAATCATTTGACTCTGTCCATCGAGCTTTTTCTACTAAAACTGAACAAATATGGTTCGTTGGTCTGCTGCTTTTCTGTTTTTCTTCTTCTATTTATAATTGTGCTTGTGTTATAGCTGTCAGTTTTTGTCCTTCTGTTTTATTCTATCCTGCCTCAGGGTTTCCGCAAGGATCGATCCGTAAGCCTCTTGTTATTCCTAATTTTTATAAATGATGAACCTCGTTTACGGAATTCCTATTTCCCATCTGAACGCAGACGATCTTAAAATATTCAGAGCAATCGATTCACCTGAAGACTGCATACAGCTCCAGCCCATCTCACAATCACTTTCGAAAAACAGTGTCATATCTCGTGCGGCCTTCGAAATCAGTGAAGACTGTGTCGTTCCGAATCGGAAGTGGCTTTGAACTTTTAAAATTCATTCGGAACGCCTGAAAGAAGGCAACTCGATTTTCGTCTCGTTATTATAAGTATCACAACGCTATGTCGCTTTCAGCGATAGCAAAGCCCATGCTATACTCCTACTGGAGGAGCTCCTGTTCCTGACGATTGCGGATAGCATTGAATTTGAAAGAAATTTCTTATGTTATCAAACCAATAAGTCTTATAAAATCTAATGGAGGACAGCATTGTAATGAATATCGTGATGTCAACCCAATCGAACAGATGGACACACACTCATCGAATTTGCTGCGATTATGCTGCGATTATTTCTACTTCAAGATGTTCATAAAAAAGCAAAGGTTTGTGAACTATGTGAAATTATCGCGTCCGGTATTCAATCGTTGCAAAATCTAATCGTTCTAATTCATGTGGGAGAAGAAAAGAAGAAGAATTGGGCCCAACATTGGATCATTCGTGAATTCCCTGTTGTCTACTACCGGAAGTTTTCAACGCAAAACATATTGATCTTCGTCCGTATCCAATTATTTTAAGAATCGATCCGGAATTGGAAAGTCATCCAGCATTCCGAGCAGCGCATCTATTCAATCGATCTGACTGCCCTCCACAAGCTGCTAAACAATATTTACATGCCTTGAACCAGTCAAATGATATTATTGGAAAATATTTAAAGACTACAGCCCGTCCTTGTTATTATGATTACAAAAGAAATTATGCTTAAAAATTTTAATTTGAAAACTTCCATACAGAAAAGATTAAATAAAAACGCTAGGCAACTGGTGTATCGCGAACTGTCTTACTCTGAATGTCACAAAATGTCACCAAATTTTACTTAAAACTTTCCTCTTAGTGTTTTCCAATTCCATTGCTGGCACTTCTTTTGCTGTCGTAAGCTGTCCGTCAACTCCGAAAACCACGGAATTATTTCTTCTGAATTATTTGCATGACATGCTTAAAATATTTCATGTCATAGAACATAGAAGTTTCGAACGAATCAATTTTGCATACGCGAACATATTCACCGTATAATAATATCCAACCAAAAACAAAACAAGCTTAAAATTAACGAAAACCACCATCCTAACATTTTTCGCTTAGCAAATTCATTGCATTATTGAAATTTACAAAATATTTTGGGGAAGTCCACATACGTACAAGCAATAGTTATCTATGAAGGCGTTCTTAAATACCAACTGGAATCTTTGCAGCTATTTCCTAAAAATAAGCAAATTCATCAAAACCTGTCTGCGTTAGTGCGAGGAAGTCACCAGTGAACCCACTGTCTTCATCAGGATACAAAAAAAAAACAGCATGTGAATTGCCAGAAAGTTCTCATCGAATTTCCAAGTTTTTGTATGATTTCGTTTGATTAAAAGTCAACAACATTTCTACCGGCCTCTACTGCCTAACCTACCCACATGATATTCTTGGCCAACAACCAGCAGCGGTCCGAAGTCGCGGCAAATGCAAATGTTCCTTATTGCTGTAGCAGTGTGAGTGTTAAGTGCTACGATACTACCGAAACCACTTGCTACCAACCAACTAGTTCCTACAGACTTATCCGGATTCGATACAAGGTCTTTCATAATTTCATACTCTCGTAATATTCGCAAAGAAAAGAAACCTCAACGAACCACCTCCCGCGGAGGGTGGTCCGTTTGAATGAGAAAATGAGAGGGTTGCTTGATGAATGGGTCGCAACGGGTAGCAATCGAATACAGATAATGATTTGCGATTTGTTTGTTGATCTAGCTGGAAGCGTTGAATTTATGGCATTCCATAATTATTTGTGACAAGAGTTTTTTTCATCTCGTTTAGAAATACATGTTAGCGCAACTGGTTCGGTGATCAGAAGTTTTATGGCCGGATTGACTGAAAATATGCAATTTATTTTAAATGTTAGATTTGAGTGAAATTATCCACGCAGCTGGTAGTCCGATCGAGAAATATTGCAAATTTTTGTATTAGTAGATTGTCAAATCACGATACACAATGCAAATGAATCTTGTTGGTGGTCTTTCCGACTATATTGCAGCAATGCTTATGTCTTTTTCAATTTCGCTTCGTATAAAACGGGAAATATGTATAAAAAATATTCGAAAACTCTCCCTCTAAAAAACTATATGTGTGAAACATAAAAACTTATTTTAATATTTAAATTGCAGCTCTTGTTTGATATTTGACCATCAGGTGTCAAACCAAACTTCCAAAAAATACAATATGACCAAACTGTCACACATTACGGAATTCCAGTGCCAACACAAAAAATCAAAAATTCATTCGAAAAACACATTCAACAAAAATATTTCAATGAAAAACCAGCCTATAAACATATTTATCGATCATAAAATTCGTTACTGCGATTTTATCTTCAAACAGTTTATACTGATTATAAATTTCCGTTGACGGTTTTTGTCGAAAGCCGAACATTCTTTTCATATTTTTGCAAGCAAACAAACAAAAACCAGCATCGTCTCATTAGTATGATCTTGCAAGACAAGTCTTCGAGAATTTCATTCAAAAGCAAGTTTTTTCTCTCTGGTTTTTGAAAAATTATGCTTAGAACAGAAAAGTGATCAGCATCCCTGATGAATTTGATGTAGTCTACATCCATACACAGATACATATTTATGTGTTTATCAAGGCTAAGAACTGTCATTTTTTCGAGACAATCCTTTATGAATTGCAATCCAAAAGCAGCTGACTGTTATATTAAATCATTTTTGGTCTGAGATATATTTTGAAAGTTCATGGCTAGCATTAGAACTTTATTTTCGGAACAAGATGAATTGTATCAGTACTCTCCCACAGTCAGATATTTTGCCTCCAAACTCACGAAAAAAATTTTCACAAAAGCACAATGCTAAAAATCATTTTGATTAATAACCCCTAGGCGCCACTGATCGCAAGCGACTCGACCCCGAAACTATGCATTGGTTCTTCCTTTTTTAAAATCGATTGTAAACCGGAACTCATATCATTCAGAAATGCTGTCAGAATCGTTATTTTTCATTTCGGTAAGAACATTTATAGTCTCGGACCAGATTTTAATTTATTCACCTTTTATGTGCTTTTCGAACCATTCTTATTAACTGGTCCGACGATTCGCCAACGGATTTGCATGCAAAAAGACAAACGTTTTGACTCGCCTGAAAAAATCAAATAAGTCTTTTGTGATTCTTTTACATTGATTAACGATAATAAACATATCAGTTTATGTCACAAGACTTGGAAATTCCGAAAAGTGATGTACCATCGTGACGATACACGACAAAACGTACAAAAACTAGGTTTAAAATATAAGCTTAATTTCGACACGTGTATGGAAGATGCCGGTTGCAAATGCTTCATGGAAAGAAAAAGAAAACAAACAAAAATTCATAAATAATATGAGAAATTTTATAGTCGAATTCGCCGGAACAACAAATATATTCGAATTTGGAATTTTGAGTCAAACCAAGCTTAGTAAGACCAAGAATAACAAAAATAAAAAAAAAAAACCAAAATACGCTGCCTGCGATTGTTCCCAGCTAGCGACATAAAAACAGAATAGGTAATCGGGAAAACCCAAAAAGCCCACCACATCTGGCTTGTTTGTGGATCATTTAAGATGTGATCGATAGAATGGCCAATTAAGAAGTATTGTGTTTGATCGATAACGGAATCTAAATATAAGCAGCATGGAATTGAGCTTTTGATATTTCGAGAGAGAGATCGAAATTGATTTGAACAACAATCACTGGGGTTTTATAAATATATGTACATATATATATAAGAAAAATGAATTTTTGAACAAAGTGATTCCAGTAAATTAATCCGATGACAATCCTTGTCCAGTCTATGAGTTGAAACTGGTAGAGAGCTGTATTCATAGATATGCAATTAATATATACGAGTGTGGAGTGATTAGTTCCATGACACACTTTACCCATGATTTAAGTCAGGTACTTATTCAGAGCTACGTGAACTCAAAGCTCGGTGCGCAGTCCCTCATCCAAAACTGGATTCGAAGCAGGGTTACACCACACACTAAGAGCCATTGCTCTACCCACTAGACAAAAAATTCAGCGACTACATCCTCATGATTGCGTCTTCCGATTGAACTAAATTTTTCAGTATACACTGATGTATAAATGGAATAAGTCCAGGTTGCACCAAAATGTAGTTATAATTAACCTTTTGGCGTCGGAGGGTATTTTACTGATAGCTTAGATACCCTTATAATTGTATGAAGAATTCACATTCGATAGAATTTAGTCTACGAAATGAAAATCAGGCATGTTTTTAACTTGGATATGATATAGTTTTGGAATATTTTAACCCTATGTGAGCGTTAAGTGCCCAAAAGTAGGCAAAGTATTTTTTTCAAATTTCGAATTGCGATAATTTCCGACAAAGTCAACAGATGATCACAAAACTTATAAGAGATATTGATGTTTATAAGAAATCGATTTGTGGTTTTTGATGAATGTGTGGGCAGGCACGTAAACAGCAATCTTTCAGCTCATCGAGTCTCCTGAAATGTTATCTGATCCTCAGGAAAAAGGATTCTGTTCGCTTGCGATATTGTAGTGCATGGTAAACCCCAGGCCTGTTATGGTGTAATGCCTTGAGATGCCGATGTTGATTATTTTGAGGATTATGTTGGGAACATCGTCTGTTCGTTCGGGGAAGTTTCACATTACCTCGTGGATTCAGATTTAGGTGCCATAAAAATAAGTAGTTGTGAAGTGTGTTGAGGTATGTGGATATATGCGCCGCATTTATTTTCAAGCTTTCAAGCTAATAAACGATAATATCGTCGGCGAAATGCAGGATTACGACAGGCTATTGAGGTCGTGTAATATGGGCAGAGTAAATGGCAAATATGAGAGAAAGCGCAGAGCCCTGAGTGATACAAGCTGTATTAGGATAGGGAATTGATAGAGCCTTCTTCATGTTTGCTGCCAAGGATCTGTCAGAGTGGGAACTTTAAATGGCATCACACAAATGAGGATGAAAATCGGAGAGGGAGAAAATTGTGTGTATGAGCTTTCTTTTTGACTAACCGGATCAAAGACCTTTTGGGTGTCGAGGAAACATGCTGTGATGGGAGTTCATTTTTTGTGGTTAGTGCATTTGTTGCGATGTGGGGATAAGGAGGGAATTATTAACAGTGTTTAGGGCGGTTGCCAAATGGAAATAATGAGATAACTTCAAACATGTCACAATGGGACATTACCTGTTCTTTGATGACACATTAGAATATTTTTCTGTCAGCTGAGAAGCGGGAAATTAGTTCTACAGCTTTTGAGTAAGGTTAAATTCTTATTCTTTGCAGCTTTGAAGCTTTGCCTACAGTTAATCTTTTCATCCAACATGAGCAGCAACCCGGTATTGATTTGCCTATTATTTTACCAACCAAAATTTCACCACCCACAACTGCCCATTTATTATATGTTGTATTGCATTTCAGTGCCTAAAAAGGCGTATATATGACAAAGCGAGGGGGTTAAAACATCAAAACTTCAATGAAACTTGATCCAAAATCAAGATATTTGAAAGCAAATATGGACGCAGCATCAGAATTAAAGAGTCAAACTTTTCTAATATCCACAATTTTGCACTTTTCGAGAGTGGTAGCCCTATAACTGCATAGCATCTATCTTCCCTTAAAACTTCCGATGCAGTCTTTGCTCCAAAACTTAATTTCCATGACAGGTTGGTAACGACATGAAACAGATTTGATAAAATTTTGGTATTATTGTAATTTTTATACTAAATGTCCATATATTCAACACCTAGTAATGAAAATAACAAATGACAGCAAATATTCGAATTTCCTGAAGTTGGAAACTTTTTCGATTGACTGGCCTGAAAATATCAATACGCCCAGAACTAATAAACTTTTGGTATTCCTTCTGCTTTTCATCGATAATCAGTCTTTCTAGCACTTTCTATGCGCTTAAGTTTTGAGGATTAACAGCATAATTTTTCCTAATTCCTTTTTACTTATTAATTTTATTGCGCAGCAAGAATAGCAGCACTGAAAATAAATATCACAGTTTCTACCCACAATTTCCCGGGATCAAGTGTCCAAACAGCTCATTAAATTGCCTCAACAGCTACTGTACAAGACATATCGTTACTACCTTCAGACCACGCGTTGGTAAGAAGTCTCCTAGGCTTGCACCAGATAAACTGAAAATTGCGGAAAAAAGCGTTTGAAACAATGCTCCAACTAAGAGTCGCCCGTCTATCACAGAGTTTTAGGGCATCAGTACTCCATATGGTTCCCAAATAGGAAGACGGTTCCTGTAAGAGAGATGACGATTACCACTTTTTGAATGCTGGGACGTGCCCTGACTGTTATCCAATGAAACATATTCACGATTATGCTCTGTTCACGGAAAAATCAAATTTTCTGATCTAGTTCGTGTTTTTTTACATTCAAAAGCACATTCAAAATCAGCGGTTGTGCGCTACACATCAACATCAATGTAAGTACAATTATTCAAATGCCACAGCAAGTGTGAAATAGTTAACAATCCATTTAAATGCGTTATCGGATAACCTGAAGTCAAATTTTTCTATTTTCTATTTGGGTACTAAAGAAGCCTCTCGTCAATATCTAGAAAAAGTCTAGGCCATCTAAGAATATCCGGGCTCTGAGATCATAAATAAAAACCTCGAAAATGATTGGCCATTATGAAATTTTTTAATGATTCCTGCCTAAAGCAGTAGAAGAACAAGTAATCCTAAATAAGTTCCTGCACGGCATCATCAAATCTTCAACAGGTGTCGATAGCTGATACCATAAACGCTTTTGATACGTGCAAGCAGACCTTTATTCCTTCAATGTACCAAACCAATTTTTCAACGACAACAATTAGTACCTGAAATGGAGTGATCTTGTTTTGTTCGTTCATATCTACAAAGAACGCCTAGCCTTTTATCAACGCTATCGCAGCCAATACAATTTAAGAATTTCTGGATTACCGATTTTTTTAATAGAAAATTTGTTGCTTCAATCCTGGAAGGGTCTACAGCCTGTAAAAATTACCTAAAGCCACTTGTGTGACATTAAAAAATACTATGTTGACGAAATCATCGTACTCAACAAGGACCTCTTTTAGTTAGTTGACGATATTTTCAGCAAGTTAACTAATTCATAATTTCAGGACTTGAAGAATGTTTACAGGTTTTTTTCGTTTCCCGGTCCCGAAACACCATAGATCTTGCACAATTCTTCAATCAGGCTTTTTCAAATTTAATTTTCTTCAATTAATCAAAAACATCTACATATTACTCACCAATCCAAACTACAAGTTTTCATCCATAAAACTACCAACTACCTACTCGACTTATCATGTGCGTAACCACTTCTAATTTTGAACTGTCATTGCCGCAAAACATTTAGTCAGTAAGCAGTCGGATCCGGTCGTTAGCATTATGATTCAATTTCACGTATGGTGAGTTTTTCGTTTACATCCGGCTCACAGCTATGAATTGAATCGGTATAATCTTTCACCAGCTGTTCAACTAATTACAGCTAGACAGTCATTGCACAGACGAAAACGTTTGTGCTGAAATCTGCTTGAACCATAGACGCAGGCGTATTCGATCCCAATTGATGCAACAAGTATGTATGTTTAGGCCTGAGTGCGCTTTCGAAGCTAAGAAAGCGTTGACCTGCTGATGATTACAGGGTCAGAAAGTCTTCTGAATAAATCCGAATTGGAAATTACTGACGAATATTTCAGTACATAGTCTGTATCTCTATTAACGTTTTTTTAAAAGCTCCCACAACATTAAATTGTGTTGGTTACAATGTGGCTAAGTCGGTTCGGTAAGGTAAACGTGCTAGTAAGGTAAAAGTTGCACGTGAACTGTTGTTGCTTTGTTGCTGGTTTTGTAACAGGTAAAAACCCATTGATTACAGCTGATCCGGGTTTTTTGTTGACCGCAATGGCATTTCGACTTGCTTCCAGGCACCGAAAACATACTTTAATTCGAAAGGCAAACTCTCGATTAAGTTTTAGTTCGCCGTGTGAGACTTTGTCACCAGGAAATGACACCGACACGGAGGTTTTTCAATTTGGAAATGGAAGTAGGCTAGCCGGATAGGAGTCATAAGAAGCGCGAGTTGTTCGGCTGTTTAATTTTCTGTGCTCGATTTTCACCATTCACTCTGTCGACTGCAATTGTTCAGTGCATGTATGAGTTGGAAGTGACGGACTTTGATTTGATTAATGTCCGTGGGAGTCTGCGAATGCATTCATTTTGTACATTCTGTACAAAATGTGATGTGTGATGGTCTGACGAATAAATGAACTGAAACATAACATTTGTAGCCAGGATTGTTTTTGATGGAATATGGGCAATCACTAAATATTAGATAAATTGCTCTCCACCTATCTATTTCGTATAGCCGTTTTCGTAATCAAAAAATTCCAAATCTATCAACTAAAATTTTTTGTTTCGCATTCAGGTAGTCTTTTTTCACATCATTCTTGCAGTCGGCTAAATGCTAACTCATATCTGACAATAAATCTAGAAACTAGTAAAATAGAAGGAAACCTCAATAAACCTGTTGTCCAAATATGTAAATTCTTCTCATCTGCACATTAAGCAATTTGCTAAAAATAGCATTTCCTATAGCTTTTAACTGACGACATCAACGATAGTTGCAGGCCATTTAGAGGAAACGTTTATATGGCATAAATAATTATTATAAAGATTTTCGAACGAAAGATACTAAAGCGGTCAAGCTATTTTCGTCTACAAAGTCGATGTAGTAGATGTGCGCAGAGGCATATGCGTATATTTTTTTCTCCAGATGTACGGGGTCAGTGAATTTCAATGAGCAGAAGATTGAGCCTCGATAGTTTTATTCATTTGCAGGAGATTTATGCAAGTTAGTGAAACCGCTGAAAAGTTACATATGATTTTCGAAAATCTTTTCTTATCGTGAAACGAAAGTCTGTTCATTTCTTTTGGGAGTAATCTCCTCAACTCTTGGCAAACTAGTTGTTGAGTAGAACATCATTCCTGTCCGTCAGTTTGGCTTCAAAAGATCGATGCCTTAAAGTTATTCACGACCGATATACGAAGGTCTCAGGATGAGAACAAATTTGTCACGGCTTGTTCAATTGATGTGGAACTTACTATCGATTCAGTTTAGATCAACGGCCTGATCCAAAAACTTATGACTCTTGACCTCGCTAGGTGTCTTATTAAATTAATGTCGATCCCCAACCATAGATGGGCTTTTATAACCCACAATGAGGAAAATGCCAGACTCTTTTTCCTTGACTCCTGTGTCTCTCAGAGTTACATCATTGGACTCATTCTTTTCTATATATTTACTTCACATGCTCCCAGCATAAATAGCACTCGTGGGATTAATGTAACTTTGTACGCTGACGACCTCCTGGCATGCTGTGATGGCCGCAATCCAAGGATGGCAACAATAAAGCTCTGGTAAATGACCCACGCCTCTGATAGTATTACACTAAATGGGGTATTAAAATTAACGCAATAAAAAGTGTTTTATTTTTGTATTCAAGCGCGCAAAAGGACAAGGTACGTTAATGATGTACGCTCTAGAGACGGCGCGACTTCCGGGATGTGGATTCAGTGGGGACTGACATTTAGCAGTAGGATTAATTTCGGGCTCGTGGGTAAGTAATTCGCGATGAGTTGCTAGGAACCACATGGTGACAAGGAAGGCGAGGTGTGCAGGATTTTTTTTTGAAAGGAAAAGGATAAACCAAGCTCTGGATGGGCGCCAAAACAGAGAGGAGTCATGGTTCATCCGCCACGTCAGCCACTCAAAGAAGGGTTGAAAAATGAACTTGCGCAGATGGAATCTGATAAATGGATAATGTTCGAGGCAGTGGAAATAAAAGATCAATCAGTGAACTCTGATCTCTTAGATGCAATGAAAACAGTGCTGAGCGTTGACCGGCGATCCACCGATAATATGAGAGCTAACAGGAAGTGACTCACTGCAATGTAGAACGAATTTTGCACATATTTCAGATCAACTCCAAACAAAAGTGTTCTTGTTGGAAAAACGGTTTTGAAATAGGGTCCGAAATTGAACGGCAACAGGATCTACATATCCTAAAAATTCAGCTAGAATCTGGGAGAACATCGGAAAATGTCGCCATGCTCAGAGCGTCAAAAAAGCTCTCTTAAACGCGTTTTGCTGGAAAGTATGGCTTTGCACTTCAGATATTGACTCGAGCAGTGAAGCGAATTGTGCACTATGACCTTAAGCTTCATCCTTACAGAATTATGATTGCTCAAGAATTGAGTGCAACAGATTTGGAAAGACAGAGTTTGTTATAATGACAGCTGTTCCTTCTATGGGTATTGTGTGGAGCAGCGGCAAAGTTCCTACCTTTCTGGCGTACTGAACAAACAGATTTCTTGGTATTGGACTATTAAAAATCCATGAGAACTCCACCAACGACCTGTTTCCACCTCAAAACTCACCGTTTTATGTGCTTTATTCTCTACAGGTATTGTACGGGTTTTTTTTTTGAAGAGGATAACGTCACTGCTACTGTGACCGGTCGATCAATACTGCGCCGTGATAGAGAAGTTTTTGTGCCCAAAAACTGAAGAACATGATACAGATGGCTTTTGATTTCAACAAGATGGAGATACAGCTCGTACGGCTTGTGGTCTCATTTCTTTATATATCTTTTCACGAAAAGCCATTGAATGGTCCCTTAGCTTTCCTAATTTGGGCTAATGCAAGTTTTTATTTTTTCGCTCAAACTAGACTTGCGTCGTTTATAAACGAGAAGAAACGTTTTAGTTTAGTGATACGAATGAAACGTATGCTCGAAAGACTCATCATGTCTTCATATCCGAACGTCTAACCATATGTCATATTAAATTGTTGAATACCTTTGCTGCATCTATTCATACCTATCTATGTACCGAAAAATACGAACAGCGACAAAAAGCACTAAAAGGAAAGCAGTCATGTAGCTTGAGTGATTCAAGTTTTTACCAAAAGCATTACCAAATAACATTACCAAAAGCATTTCTACAGTACATCTTACACGGATCGAACTTAGAATCTAAATCTGGCAAAATTCACTACATTCTCCCACAAAAAAAGTAATTTTATGCAACAATTAATACGATTATCTCCTGAAATACACTTTTTGGTCACTTAAACCCATAAATACTGCTGAAAATTATGTTTCTCATTCAATCTTTTGTTTCTATGGCGACATCTGCATAAATCGAATATCTATGCAAATTGATCAGTCCAAATATCATCAGACAACCTGTTGCCGGATTACTGATTTTTTTCTTCGCTCGAAACGGTTACAGTTAAATGAACTATAAAACAGTTCCGCTTTCGTGTTGATACCCATGCGCGTCACACTGCCATCAATGTAGGTATCTATCTACTTAGTAAATTTATTTTGATTTTGACCGGATCAAACACGAATACATACAAGGCTTCATTAATTAGTCCCGTGAGACCCAAAACGAATACTTTAGTTAGATTCAAACAGCTGTTTAGTTTAATCTATTTTTAGCTGTTGCTGAGCTGTAATCAGTTTTTGTCCGATACAAAATACGAGATTTGTGAATGTATTTTAAATTTGGTCACGGCTGATATTAGCAGGAAAAAAACATCCAAATCTATCTGAAATGCAAAATAAAAAGTCGAAAAATATGTGACTCATGGTAAGAAACTGAATGCAGTAAGATCGTTAGCACTAGATTGTTAACGTTTTCGATGCGAATCGAATCGATTCAGTGCAGTGTTGGCTAGTTAAATCTCTTTTGCTCTTCACCGGTCCGAGCCGGAACAATGTTCCACGACGTCGACGGCATCGTGACGTTTTCACTTCGGTTCCCACAAGAAACTGAACTGATTTCCAAGTACAGATCTTACTGGTGAAAATGTATGGCAACTACGATCGTCGTAGTTAGGTGGACGGGCAAGCTATGTAGCTATGTAGCAAGCAGGTAGGCAGGCAACAAGAGAAATTTCGCATTTTCTCTGATTGTCGTACTATCACCGGGAGCATCTTGTAGTCGCAGCAGCGCAGCGAATCAAAAAGTTCACGCGGCGTTTGGTAACGACGTCTTCGACGATGGAGTTATAGTTACTGCAGACCGTGTACAGTAGATCGTTGGGAATCAGCTCCGTAGTCTTGGAAATAGGATTTGCAGTAGATTTTGCTTTGTCATACCATTATATGACTGTATCTAAACGACTTTCGGCTACGTCAGGTTCCGCTTGGGTCATGGGGTTTACAGAAACCCGGATTTCATGCTGAGTGGCACTATCTTATGGATATTTTAAATGAAATATTTTGAAAATTAACAAGCAATTAAATTAACAGGTGCTCGAACTTAGTCTCTCTGCAGTGTTTAGTCAGTCAGACCCACTGGCTACCAGAATATAAATGCCCGGGGTGCGTTGGATTGCAAAAACAGATAACTACTCTTGAATACAACGGACCCGGATCTGTATTGACGTAAATCGAAATGTGCAATGTAAGAAATATAAAAAAATGCCCTGTTGTACGTGAACGCAACGTTGTTAACTATGCACTTATCGATTATGCCATGACAACGAGCGACTTTTTATCGTCTACAATAATCTAAAGTAAGACAATGCTATGATTTATATTAAATGAACCAATACACTGAAGGGATATAAGGTTTACTGAAGTAGTTTGTTAAAGATTATTTCATCCACAAGCTGTTGAATGATTGCGGAGGGGGGACGGGGAAGATAATCGCATTAACACGCACCAAACTTTTTGAAAATTCGATTACAGCGCATTATAAAAGCGAATTTTTAAGAGACCAGTAGTGGACATTTTAGACTATATGAACATGATGTTAAGAATTCTGGTTTGCATTCTCATGGTCGACAGGAAGCATCACATAAAAAACAAATTTACTAATTCAAAAAAAAACATCCAAAGCAACTACCACGAATGTCATCCAAACATCTATTCTCCCGTTTAGAAATATATGAATCACTAAATAGCATCCAACATAAATATTTAGGAACTGACGATCCAACTACGTCAATGCAAACGTTTTTATCATTAGAACCAGATTTCAGATGAGCGGAATGATCAATGATAACAAATTGCTCGGAAATCATTCATGGAACAAGCAAATCCAGCTTCTTTTTGCATTTTCATGATTTGATTCGTTCATGCAAGACCTTCAAATTGTTGTTTGGATGGATATATATATATATATATATATATATATATATATATATATATATATATATATATATATATATATATATATATATATATATTTATATATATATATATATATATATATATATATATATATATATTTCTTTCATCTTATGGTAATTATGCCCGGTATATTTGCATGCACATACAAGCAGAGCATATCAGAATGATACGAGCTTCATCAAATCAACCAAAATACTTCATGATGATTTTGCAAGGGATTACCAGGACCAAATAGGATAAATTGTTCTTGACGGGATCTTCAAAAATTGTTCCACAATTTTCTAACAGATAGCGTAGGTGGCGTCATTCTCTTTACATGTGTACTGCAAACAAATTCATGTAAAAGCAATTATATTCGGGTTTGATGTTCAGTAAGTTTGATTTAGGCGAAGCAGAAGCAACACAATTTTCGATCTCTCAAAATATCGTATCGCCATTCGAATTATAGATATTAGTCAATGAAGATCTATATCAAATGAAACTGTGATGAATTCACCAAATGCGACGTTTGTTTCAAAGTAATTGGAATGATTTAAAAGTAAGGTCAAGGGTATGCTACACAAATCGAAGCCGAGCGACGTTGAACGAAATTTTTCATTCGTAAATTGCTGTTCGAACGATAAAAAAAGTAAAGTGGTGTTCCATCGTATTGTAACTGGTGATAAATAATTAATATGGTACAATAATCCCAGAACATAATATATCGTGGAAGACGAGGCGAATCGGTTCAATCGACTTCAGTATCTATGCTAAAACGTAATGCGTTGTATGTGGTGGGATCAGGAAGATGTTACATATTTTAAGCCGCTAAATGCAGGAGAATCAATCACGGGGGATACGTCCCATCTACAATTGAAGAATGAGAAAAACTATTGCAGCGACTAATTTTCGTACTTGATAATGCTCGGACACGCGTTGGTCAACTATTACTTGTTATGTTTGGTGCAGAACAGTTTTGGATGGGCAACGCTTCCCTTTTTGGAGCAATTCCTGAATAAATTCGATAAATCTTGTCAGACAAGGTTTTTTTCGGTAAGGATTCCATTGCTTGTAGACCAAAGTAGAGGTTAGCGGTGAACAATACGTAATTCGAATGATTTGTTGCATAAACTTTTAAATTTGTTTATAAAAAAAAGACCCTAAAGTCTCAAAAGAAGGGCATTGAGCATCATTAGCCTCCTCATTTTTGTCTAAAGCAGATTCAAACATGTCAAATGATGACTAAAGATACGCGATAATACTTATTTTGATATTGGATGTAAAATATTGCACCTTTCTTCTCTAGAATACATAGTTTCCTTAAGTTACATAAAATTTGAAATGTTAACGGTGAAATGAGTTATTCTGGAACTAGTACATTTCGCATATTGATGAGCCTCACAGCACCTAATATGAATTTTTAGTTTTCTAACTCTATTCATAAGTGTTCAACCTATCTACCAGATCGTGCATTGATTATTTAATCCATTCCAAACTATGATTTAAAACACTTAACAAAGTTCGAAGAAATTCTTTAAATGCCACATACATATTTTGCAACCTTTCTCTTCTCTTTTTGGACAAATGCAATATTCGATTACATCATCAAATATCGCACATACTACTGGTGGCGCTCGACGAAAATAAAATGTCTGAACAAGCACTTATTTTCTTTTACATTTCTGCTGCTTCACTTAACCCAAAAAATACAAAACAATCAAATATTCAAACTGTTGTCGCCGCAACTTTTTTCTTTTTAATTTTCTATGTCGTTTGTTAATCCGATTTTTCGATCGAATTCGAAGCTAGTTTACGATTGACCACAGTCAGGTAAGGGCGGTATTGAATAATTTATAAATCGGTGACTTACCGGTCAGTCAGCCAGTTCATCCATAGAACATTCTTCTCTTTAATTTTTGCGTCAGCCCGATTGCGAAACGATGCTACGTCATCTGCAGAAAATAAGTTTTCTGGAATTCATTCCGCAAAGCGCCTATGTACACGACCGTCTACCACCACTGCCCCACTTGCTAGCATCGTAGCCCGACAGCAGGTGGTTCAAATTGTTTGAATGAATATATTCAAATTTATTTGCAAACACATATGTATGTATGCGCACCATCTGGAATCTGGGAGAGTATGAAGTTTTCTTAAGGGTAAAAGAACTTAGGATATGTGAGGGTTGTCGTTACTGAGCCCATAGACGATAATTTATTGAAAAGCATTCGGATATTTGCAGGAAAGCTGTTAAGCATGGATCACGAAAGTTAACATCAGAAAGTTGTTTAACAAAATAACTTGATAAGCATGACGTCCTTTTGCTGTTTCACCAACAATCTTTGCGCAGAATAAAATCATGGCTGATAGTGGTGCGAATTACCGGACAGTTAATACGTACTACGCCAAACGATAATTTTCGCGTCTCTCACCATGCATATTCCAAACGATCCACGCAATTTGCCGCACATTGCTATATAGCAGCAAAACAACAAATCCACCGCACACCCACTCGAATTAGCATCATAAACGAAATGTGTCCTTTATGAGATTTATAACTATAATCTTATTAGATCCGTTCATCGATAATAATTTATAAGCGACTGATTGTCATTCTATTGTTTCTCGCCACAAACGAATCGTTAATATTGCGATCGTGATTTAATGGCTTTTTGTGGTTTGCTGATAAATTACAAAATACCGCCGACATCGTAGAAGAAAGATTCGCACATTGCCAAAATCGCACATTGCTGACTGAAATGCATAATTGGCTGGCAATTCCACGAATTAAACAATCATTTCACGAAGGAAAAATACTAACAATGGGTCGAAGGAGTATTGAGGGAATTACTGAACCTCAAAATTATTTGATCCCAAAGAACATGACAAAATGATTAAAACTATCACTCCAGAGCATATCTCAAATACAGATTCTTAGCTGAAATATTACTTTATAGAAAAAACGAAAACGGAGGGACCGATTGGCCATAATATGCGAAAATGGCGAGAATGGAGGAACATTTTTTATAGTTTCAAATTATTTAGTTTAATAAAGGCACCTCCAAAAGGAGCATGCATGCAAAAAGACACCTCCAAAAGGATCAAGGAGCGTGCACCAACTACCATACCATCATAATACTCCACTCCACAGCAACACACACTTCACTCAATCTTTGCACTCACCTGCAGTCTTTTTGCGATTTCCCCTTCGTTTAGCGAACTGTCAGAAATCACTTGAAATGAAACACGTTCGCGCTGATCGCATCCTTCACTTGATTTCGATATGTTTGCACCAAGCAATTGCAATGATTTCAATCCAAAAACTGCACAGATTTTTTCGCGATGGGTTTCGACCGTACGCAAATACTTTCGCCGAATATAAACTTCAATAAACGCATTTTCATCCAATTGTTTTTGTTCTTCCATTTTTCTATCATAGCACACAACACACACTTCGCTGTCGCCGATTTCCTACCACTTTCTCAAATCGATTTCTAGCGATGGTGACGATTCACAACAGTCCACGTCGGGCGGATGCGACTTTTTATCCATAGCTGAATGTAGATCGTATATTTAAAAAAGCCGGCGACTATTATTTACATGACCTAATACGAGAAAAACAAAAGCCCGTGCGCGTTAGCACAGGTGATTGGTAGCCATGTTGGAATTGCTTCTATTGGAAAGATTCTGTAAGTGGATTTTTTGTTTTTGTAAATTAAAATGAGAAAATTTGAATAGCTCGCAAGATGTGGGATTCTAATGGGATATGTTTTGGGACAAATCGACTTGACACAGTCGGGAAATTCTACTACCAGAGGGCGGAATAAGTGGTAGGAGGGGTGGAAAATTGAAGAAAAACACAAAATTATACAAAAGAATACGCGAAAAGACAACTCAATCAACAAAAACAAACAAACAAACCAAAACACCACCAAAAGCAAACACACAACCACAAAAACGCAAACATACTAGCCAGACATCTATCGGTCAAATTTATGTAGCGGCTATGTGGTGCATCAAGTTGAGTTTTACCCTCATATATTTTCGAGATTTCGCAGAATTTCCGCATGAAAGTATTCATCTAATTCCGACAATTACCTGAAATTTCGATTTTAGTAGATATTTTCTCAAACACAGTCCAATATTTCAAAAAAAATGTCGACTATGTTGAACTCCACCGCTAGAGTCGCTTGAAGCACTACGTTCTATCGTACTCAATTTCAATTCAATATATTCCTATAGACCACCGGGCTCTTCGCATTCAGTTCTCACAAAATTCCATCGTCCGTTCTTTTGTTGCCGTCTTGTCTCGTTCGTTTGTCGAACTCGAATCATCTTTCGTGTGGTACGTTTTTCGTGAGTCTCGGCGGCAAGCAAGAGTGCTCTTCTGACAAATTACCTGGTGTAGAGTCGAGAAGGCGATTTTTCCAACTACAAAAACGGTGAGAATCATTAGAAGCATTGCAGTAATTCCGTAATTGTAAGTATGTAGTGCGAAAGTGAAGGATTTTGTGTAAAATCAGCGGGAAAACCTTGGTCCAACTGTCTCCTGAACTTTTCGTAGTGTATTGGCTTGGCAGTCCACTGCCACACCGGACGCACGTGTTTTTTTCTTCGCCGTTCTCTTGAACCTTGTGTCGTGTTCTTCCTAATTCGAACTTACTGCGCACTAAATTTCCGCTTGTGTATAGCTCTGGATTTGGCCGGGGGATTTTATGAGCAAGTGCGAGCAAATTAGGAAGTGAGTTTCATTTAGATCACGAACGAGGAATGGAGAAATTAGTGGAAAATCGCGTATGCCGGGTCAAGGCTAGCGCTGACCCCAAATTTTTCTCGACTTAAGAATCTGCCTGATGAGACTCCCAGCTCGATTCAAGATCAAGCGGCCGGGTCGTACCGGAATAGTCAGTCGAATGCAAGAAGAAAAAATGTGAATTGTTGCCAGGTGCCGTCCGATGTCGGCATGCGGTTTGTTCTCTTGATTTCGGGCAATTGTGCTCGCTACGGCGCCAACTGTTTCAATATCATCGGAGACTGCGGCAATTCGCGAGAACATTAGATGGGTTCTGAGTGAAGCTGATTGTTCAATCCATGTGGCATTTCGCAACTACCGAAACAGATGTAGCCGGTGCTTTGGTGTAAAATTGGCGGCAACGCAATTTGTAGCACAATCGGTTTTGGGAGGAGGACGATCTGTGTTTCAAATGGAACTGGAAAAATTCTTTTGTCTGGACAGTACCGGTTTTCTCATTGGCCAACACAAAAACCGAGCAAAATGAGGGCAAATTCGAGACAAGCATTTACAAGGTTACGGATGCGATAAAATGCAAGTCTGGCGCTGGTCAAATCGGGGATTCTGTTATGATATCCGAGGATCCCGATGTGTTTATATTAGCGGCAAAGAAATATGATAACTTGCTTTTAATTTAAGCATGTGAGTCATGCGGCAGCACGTTTCAGTCTGAGAATTGGTTGGAATGCTGCGAGGAGTAACGTAGACCTCGAGAATTCCCGAGAATGTCGAAAAGTATGATTTTATGGCACTTAGCACTGAGAAAAAAATGACTATATTTTCAGTTGAATAGTTCATGTTATGCTAATGGAAAATTAATTTTCTGGGTGCATCGAATTTGTTTGAAAATGGGCGAGCAATATTTGTGGTACTCTAACCATGAATAATCGTAACTAAATTTGCTTTTCTTCCATGAAGTTCGCTATGAATTGTTCGCTCTAGTCATCCATTTCTCCTAATTCATTCTGTTTCTCCATCATTCAATCCTCATTCCCTCCCTTAGATAATTATTCACAGTGGTTATCAACATGATAGATTACTATTGCCGCATTATTGGTTTCATTGTCATGTACTCAGAGGAACGTGTGTCAAAGTCTCTGATGTTTTTCATCATATTGTGCGATTTTAAGTTTTATTTGTTGTTATTTAAGTTATTTGCCTATCTGGCAACATTTCGCAGAATAAGTCTGCTGTAACGGACCACTTTTTAATCATTTTTAAAATTCTTGGTGTTCATGCCTGAAGCCTGTCTTCATGCGATGATTCTTAGCATGACAAATAGTTTTGTTGTGCTCACAAAGTTTTCTTTACATTATGAACCTATTGCCATAATATTTTGCAAAAATACTGATGTTTTGTAAACAAATGAAGTACGACCTCCGTTATAACTTCCTTAAGGCAAACTTGTAGCTGCTGAGGCAAATTTAGTCAACTGTATTTCCTTCTTCCGGAGACGACGCAGCTATATTTTTTTTACATATATTGAGAGTCTAATCCTAGTAAAAACTCCTTCCTTAGAATACTGCAGTGTTCCTTGATGAGTGTCTTCTCTTCAAACTGCATCACCATTTTGTTTGTCAGATCTAAGCTACGAAATCTCTGCTGATGAGTTACAACGCTCCAATGATACCACGACAATTTCTTTCGCGAGTACAGATGCATATTTCTGTTCATCACATTCGCGCATACTTTTTTCCCCTCCTTCCTTCCACTCTCTCCATCACTCTATCAGCGTGTACAGTCCATGTGTACCATCTTTACCCTCCAGTAAGCTTTTCATAGTGCTTCCCAGACAACTAGTTTGTTGGTATAAAGGACAGCACAATTCTTATCAATATGATAGACTCACTTATATTGACTTATGATTGTCTGCATTGACTTGTGTCCAGAGAAAAGTATAAAAAGAACTCTGGTGTTAATCGTCATTGTGCGTTGTTAATTTTTTATGTGCAATTTTAAGTTTTCTTTGAATGTCACGATATTGCTTGAGCTCTTTAGCGGATCTGGTAATGTATTGTAGAAAGCTATAGCCTGTTGTATTGGATCCATTTTCAATCTATCCGTTCTTGGTTTACAAGCCAAAAGGTTGGTGGCTGATCTTCTTTCTCTTTAGCCCGTTGTTAATAATTTGGTATATTATTTTGCCTCTTTCGAGATTAATAATCTGTTGGATGTTCAACAACCCTGATCGAGGTATAACTTTTATCGCCTTAGTGACAAGTCTCCCAATTAGCTCGATGGTATGCATAGTTTTTTGGCTCCACAAGACTGCTCCATATTTAACAGTAGATAGGATAGAAGAGTTTAAGATTAGGAGTTTAGTGTGTTTTTCCAGGAAATCATACTTTCTCAGTGTTGCGATAAATGGTGCAATTTTACTTCTGATGTAGTTGATCAAAATCAATCGCAAGTATTTTATTGAATCAAACAGTCCAGTTGAACTCCATCAATTAGAATACATGGATTAATAGCGCGTTTATTTTTTTGATGGAACATCATGTATTTGGTTTTGTGGACATTTATAACGAGCTTGCTCTGCCGCAGCCACCTCAAGTATTTATCCAAATCCATATTTACTGTACTTTGGATGGCTGACTCATCTTTTCCAGCAAATAACAGGAGCGTATCGTCAGCAAACAAGACTATCTTACCAGAAAGCCTGAGATCTTGAACGCTGTTCACATAGATAAGGAAAAGTATAGGCCCTGAGAACGTATAACAATCTTGATCTTGGTTTCTTACCGCAAACCACTTACTGAATTTAAAAATATTCTTAAAAAATAGAGTTTTTATCATTTCCGCTTAATTCATAAAGATAACTTTTGTAGTTCTCTTAAGTAGATCTATTTTCTAATGAACATTTCTTTATTAATATACATTTTCGTTTTTCTTATTACTTATTAAACTTTATCTAATATTTCTGTTGCATTAAATGATTTAATAAATAAATAAATAACATACATTTAACATCAGACGCTCAGCGACAAAAAATCGACGGTAATGATTTCGAAGTCACAGTTTGCTACGAATTAAAGTTTTTCAAGAATTACATAACCAAAACTAATTTGCATTTCGTTTTCATTTCTCTTGACCAGAAAATGAGTGAAGGAAAGGAAGTCGTTAATGCTGACGGCCCTGACGCCGGTAGTGGAGCTGAGTCTGATGTCGAAGAGAAATCGGCAACGCGGTTCTTTCTGAACAGCCCGGCATTCATGTCTAGCCCGATGCGTCGTCATTTCCTCCAAGAAATGGTTAAAATGCTACCCGAAAAAGTTCGGAATCGCGTTTGCTCCTTGAAGCACATTCAGCTCGAACAGCTCAAGCTCGAATCGGAATTCTACGAAGAAGTGTACGAGCTTGAACGCAAATACCAAGAACTGTATCAGCCGTTGTTCGATAAGCGACAGAAAATTATCAATGGCGATATCGAGCCGGAAACCGAGAAAGCCACGTGGAAATCGGATGATGAAGATGCGGAAGAGTTGTCAGACAAGATGAAGGAGATCACATTGAAATTGAAAAAGTAAAAAGGCATAAGGAAGTGATGATTGCTTGTAAATTTACAATTGGTCTCATTGCAGGGACTTAGACACAAAATATCCAGAAGATGCTAAGGGAATTCCAGATTTCTGGTTGACGGTGTTTCGCAGTTCGGAATTGTTGTCGGAAATGGTTCAGGAGCACGATGAGCCAGCCCTCAAGAAACTGCGTGACATTAAAATTATCTATGCCGATAATCCCATGGTGCGTATACAGTTTCTGATCTCCTACAGGCTCTTCAGAGAGCTCCAGTCAAAATACTTTCATCGAAACAAGGAAAATCTCATCAGAACTAACAAAATTTCTCTCGTCCATTCCAGTCCTACACATTAGAATTCCATTTCGATAAAAATGAATATTTTTCGGACACAGTGCTAAAAAAGAAGTATTATCTGAAAACGACTGTTGACGAAGAATATCCATTCGGTTTCGAAGGTCCAGAAATTTACAAGTGTGAAGTATGATCTTGTCTACGAAAATTCTTTCGACAGCCTGAACTCACCCATTTATATTACTTTTGCTCGCAGGGCTGCACTATCCACTGGGAAAAGTCAATGAATCTTACAGTTAAAACAATTCGAAAGAAGCAAAAGCACAAGGCTCGCGGTGCAGTGCGGACAATTACAAAACAAGTTCCCAACGATTCATTCTTTAACTTTTTCAATCCGCCGCTGGTCAATGAAGACGACAAAGACAAAGAAGATGAAGATACGCAGAGTGTAAGTAAAATAACATCAGACATTAACTTATCAATCAACGACATTTCATCTCCGCAGATTCTATCAACCGATTTCGAAATCGGTCACTTCTTGCGGGCAAGAATAATTCCTAAGGCTGTTCTATACTATACTGGTGACATTATCGACGAAGATTACGACGACGACGATGATGACTACGACGAAGAGGAGGAGGAAGAAGACGAAGAAGAGGAGAGCGAAGACGATGAAGCCCGTCCAAAGCGAAAACCAGTTGCTGCTAAAAAACCCAATCCAAACGAATGCCCCAATCAATGAGAAGAGCTAATACACCAGGAAGAACCTAAGCAGTTGCGGGGGAGGGCCAGGAAAAGAGAAAATAATTGAAACAGGAGTAATTTAATTTCGAAGAGCAGAAATACAACTCATTCGCAATAGCATCTGAATATTGTATTAAAATCCAATAATGTTTACCACGCGAGAAAAACGAAATCAAATTTGTAGGCAAGGATTCAAGCATATGTAATCGAAATGCGATACGAAACTACACTATATCTCTATATTGAAAAAAATTGTTTAAGTTACATGCTCACATGCACTCATATTTGCTATCTCCAGTCATATATGGTAGACACGTATTTAGAAAAAAAAACATTCGAAAAACATGCTTCAATTCCCAAAAAAAAGAGAAGCAAGGAATGTCCCGGCAATCACATTTGACTTTATTTCTCGCTGCCGAGTTCTTTTCGTGGGCTGTGGGAAAGATCGAGGCAAAGTGAAATTAGGTTATACATTCTTGTAATGAATAAGTGCGAAGTTAATTTTATTCATGTTTCCGAAATTATTTTTTTATACATTTTCATAAATTATACATGTGTTTTTAAAATGAAAGGATAAACTATTGATATGGTTTTGTGGTAGCTCATGGGAAACATGGTACTGTAGATTCAGTCTGAAGGTTCATCGGTGCACTCATTTGTAGATTTGCTTAAACTCTTAGATAATGGGTTATGAGGCTTGGAGACAGTCGGTTATTGGTAGTGAAACTAATGTTGAGTACTTCTGAAATGTGATATAACATTATTGGATTTTGTGCCACCCGTAGCCGTTAGACAATTTCACCGCTTGTGTTTTTGTGGTTGGGTGTTTTTTTGTGCATCTTCAGTGTATTGTCTTTTCGTGTATTTTATGCACGGTTTTGCTAGTTATTCAATTTTTGATCCCTGCTGGTCCTCTAGTGGTGAGAAGAGCAAACACTTAAAGAATACCTGGAAAAAAACGTACAAAAATTACACGAAAAGAAAACCGAAGATATAAACCACAATCGGTAAAATTGTCAACAGCTATGGGGGCACGTACTCGAGTTTAGGCTGCCAGTGAGGTAGTAGGAATGGAGTGGACGTGCCCATAAGATTTACATCGAAGGGATGGTAGTAATTTTTTTTCTGTTCATTGTCAAATCCAAGTAGGTCCCCTCCAATTTGACAATGAACGGATTTGCTGCTTTAACATGCTTTGTGTGCGAGAGAATCGAAGGGGCTAATGGTGGAAAGTTATACCGTAGATGTCATCTATCTCCACTTCTACTACCACACTGAGGTTGATTACTAGTGGTGCTTATGTTGGCTGAGTGGGATTTGCAGGGAAAAGGAACTCATTCATGTAGAATGTGGTAGTGTAATCACAGAGCAAAGATTATAAAAATCACTGAAATATTTGGAGACAAGCACGCTCACAGAGTATCGTATAAATATCGAAATTCGAAGTTTTCCTGCATATTTTTCATTCTATTTTGACAAGGAATACTCTACGCCACTGGTTTTGATGTTTTCTCATTTCGGTCTATATTCCCTCTTCGTCGCTTGTATATATCCAAGACATCAACCGCAAAGTTTCAAAGCTAACCTGTCAAATTCATCCATATTTTTGTTTGGTATAAAGTGTTTTTGGATTCGCACTTGTTGCGCGCAAATTAAGTTGATTTCGTTTCTAGTTTCCCCCCGTATCAGTTTACAACTAGAAGGATGTAAAATGGACTTACAAGGAATGGAAACTTTAATTGCTGCGGCAATTGGTGCACTGGCTGCAATATTTCTAGGAGCATTTGTTGCGTTATTATGCATATGCAGGCGACAGCATAAACGTAAAAATTGGGATCGATTCGATAATCGGTAAAATATGGATTGATTGATCTAGCATGATATGGTGTCTAGGATTATGTACTAACCCGAATTGCCGGAGGTGTCGAAACATACTAATATCAATTCCTGCCTAGCGATGTGAATACTGGTCTCCGTCCATAAATTTCAGCTCGTCGACGAAACTGAAAGCAAAAAAGAAACGTGCCGACCCAGAATTGGCAATGGCTTTAGGCGATATTGGTCTTGGCAGTGCACTGGATCAAATTATGAATAACGAAGTATGGGTAGATGATCATTGGGGTCTATTGATTCCACAATGCCTGGCCGTGTTGAGGGCTTGTCGAAGTCTGACCGAAAAGCTGGCTACGATGGCAATGGGACCGGGTATACGAGCTCCAGCTGATCGTGTTATCGAAGCAGCTAAACGAATTCCTTCCCGGGTCGATGATGTTGGTGAGAATTGTTTTGTTTATTTAATTCTTCTTAGTAGGAGCCGTTTAAATGCTAATAATGTTTAACTAGAAGCATTCTAGTCTACTAAAAAGTGAAAAACCTATCTTTGATTCTAGTCCAAGCAATGTACCCCCCGCTTGATCCGAGATTGTTGGAAGCAAGATGTGCAGCGCTTGTATTATCGGTTGGTCAGCTTGCGCTTCTCACGCAAACCAACGGTATCAGTAATAAATCTTGGATTGAACAAAGTTTACAGGATATGGACGATAACTTAACGGTATGTTAAACATTAAAATTTTATTCAAATTTCTCTTTTCCAGAACTAACAACCTCTCAAGCATCTAGATAAAACATCTATATTTTTAGCTATCTTAAAAAATTGAGAGTACTTCTATTTTTCTTTCAAGGTTTTACGCAAAGCTGCTTTGGAATTGGATGACCCGAAACTAAGTTCTCGCGTCTAACAAAACAAAATTGTTAGTTTGAGCATTTTATTCCTCCATAAGTATACAAAACGACTATAGTAATTTAGTTTTAAAGTATCTAGTTTATTATTCTTATAGTATTATGTTGATCTTGTGTTAAAGCCAATAAAAATGTGTTCCTTGAAGCATGAAAGAAAAGTATTAGACATATTTAGGTAATAAATAATCTTCACAAGCTTCAAGGTACTTAGTACTGAGTAGTCTTTTTATTTGTAAATAGTAGAATAAAGCGTGAACTCTAGGCGAGATTGTAAAAGTACTCTCAGGTGAAAGTGCATCAGTTTTTTTCACAGGATACTAGTGCATCAGGAAATACCACTAAACTGTTTAGTTGAGCTCCTGTGACGTCAAAAATGACATGTATGTCGTAATCTTATATTTTGCGTTCATGTTACGTACCTGCAAGCAACCTGATACTGCTGGCGCGATCAAAAGCAGTGAACAATAACAGGTAGTGGAGAAACCACAAGTAGCAAAGCAATTGCAGTCCTTCATACGGACGAAACTGCGATCACACCTGTGATTGAAATCGCTGCTACTGTAAACTGCTCTTTGCTCTTAATTCTCTCTTTGGCCCCTGATCAGTAAAAGGAGCAATTTAGAACATCCCTAACAGCTAGCAACACTGCCACTCTGCCGTGGGTGGAATGAATTAAATGCCAAGAAGAGACTACGCACTTTTTCCGAGCGTTACACGCTCTTTTGAATTCATAGCCGATTGTTTTGATTGAAGCGCCATGATCCCATGCCTCTCCAAGAACAACAAAGGCCCAATTTATTTATTCAAAACATACTTATAATTCATTATTTTAAATTATAGGTTTCTTTTATTTATTAATTTTACTGTATATAAATACAAGAGCTTACACACGATTTTTTCACTTTTTTCTGCTGCGACTTTTTTTTTATTCATTATTACTATCAAAAAGAATTCATTTCCTTCGATGAGGATGATGTCTAGATTTCATTGATCTTTTTATTCTTCACTAGCTGGAAGTTGTTCTATTTTTTTCATTTAAAAAAACAACTATTTTACGTTCATTTACATGATTCGAGTTATGAAAGTCCATTGTTGCAAACACTCCTTCGACAAGCAGACAAAATCTTTTTGAATATTATACTGATTTCAAATAAGCGAAAAAGAGGATTTCCAGGAAATAATGATGAAGAGATGAAGGTCATGAGCTAAAAGTTATGTGATATTTTACACGTTTAGGAAACAAGTCGATTGTGTGCGTTTGGTTATTGAAATTACATTTTTTGACGATCTTGTTTCTGTTTATTAGTTAAATATTAACCCGAAGCGAGGAGTATGCAAAAATACAAAACCTATTGAAAAACCATTTGATAAATAAAATACGATAGAATTATACCTGTACGACAAAAATTCATAAATGCATGAGGAAACACAAGACTCTCGAAATCATTTACAAAATCAGATAATTCAAATTACTATCAATGTTGATCAATCAGCGAAAACAACAATATTCTATGATTATTTATGGGCAGTCTCGAACTCGAAAACTAAACTCAAAATCATTATAAACAAAGCAATTTTAGTATATCTAAATCATTGCACTTCCTCAACAAACAAAAATTTACAAGAGAAATGATTTTGCCCGAAATTAAACATTTTATAAACAACATTGTTCATACAAAATTCAATTTCAATGCAATTCGATATTCGTAATAATAATTGGGAGAGCAAATTGAGAGTGGAGCGCAGAATCGCGAAAAGAACATGTACCAAAGGAAACATACAAAGTGATATACAATGTAGGTAGAATAGACATCACGGTATGCAAATCGCCCGAATATCATTCAAACTACACTTTCTGCACCATGGAAACACAATTTAAAGAGCTGTTGTGAAGATATTTTGGCAGTTAACAATCGGCTGATGATAGACTGTGTTTTAACAGATACCATCATAGTTGTCGTTATTTGACTCTATACGATTTGCACCATAATCATTGAATACTACACACACTCCACAAAGCTGATGCGTAAGATATTTCCTTATAATTCTTTTTTTTATTGGAAAAGTAGTATTTCGCTTTTATTGAAATTGTCTTAAGATTTCACCATTTTTTTAACACAAGAGTATGGATATATTATATCATTTTACTGTGGTTGGTTGGCTTTGTCTGAAAATTGATCATCTGCTTTTACTTTGCTTCAAAAAAGTTATGTTTCATAAAAGTTCATTTTGTTTTCAATCAATTGCAATCATCATTAATAATTATAATGGTTTCTTAATTTTTGTTCATTTTTATTTGTTTTAGTTTATTTATAAATATTGTGTAGGTTTTCCGTTATTAAAGGTTCATCTTGTAGGTTGTATTGTTTTTCCCTTATTATTTCTGTTTTATTTTTATTAAATTTTTTGTAGTGTGCACTTTTTATTGACGATCTGTGGCGCGAAGTTTCTCCTCGACAGCTTCTCGTGAGGCTTCGGAAAGATCAGTTGCTTGAATATACTTTTGTACGCCGACCAATGATTTCTTCAAGGCATCGAAAGAGCTTGAGTACAACATCTTCTTTTTGACCTGAAAAAAGATGAACGAAAAAAATTGTTAATTTCAAAATAAATAATACCAGTTCAAGGAAAGAGAGATTCAAAACAATGATGTTTCCAATGCATCATTAAAATTTCTCAGGAAACATTTACACGCCGAATGCTGTTTTCGCTAAGATACGGAAATGAACATCTAAATTTGTATCTAAAGTTGAATGCCCTCGTTCGTAAATATAAACTATAGACGTGGTGGTAGGCTTTAGACACGCTTGCTATTTTTAATGTACAGTTCAATAGTCAATGAATCACACTTGATCGAGGACGGTGATCACGAAAACAATTGAACTGATTCACACAAAAAACAATTCTACTACATTGCAACAACTCAACACACACTAGATAATACAGTTTCAACGATTAAAGCAAAACAACATTTATTTAATACCAAGCATTGATTTCCTTCAGGATAAGAGCATGCGGCATGGCATACTGATTGCCGATTTTATTATTTTCGCCGATATTTGCCTTACCTTAGCAGTGTCTGGGCACCATGACATCAAAAACAGCTTCTGCTTTTTCGAACTTTCGGACGTACCCTGACATTGGTGCATGTACTCGAAATCAAAGAGACCATACCTGGAATGAAATGGAGGATGAGATTCATAAGCATATCGTTAAAAGACATGGTATACATTTTAGAACTGCAATTTTTACTGTTTATTTCCTATATGAAACCTTACGCACTGCATGACACGTAATATTTTTAAACAAAAACATATTATTCTCCCAGCAAGTAATATCAATATTTTTTGAAGCTAAATACTGGTATTGGAATCTGGGTTTACATTACATTATTGGGAGTACGCATTGATTCGGTCCGTTTTCAAAAAAATAGCTCGAAATGTTACGTTTCATAGTGGCAGCTGATTTTGGTAGTTTCAAAGAGGATAGACATCTATCAAAAATATTCAGCTTATATCGCCTTGAGTTTCATAATAAAATCCCTGTTTTTTACTATGTTTTTTATTATGTGTTTACCGCATCCCACCTCCAGACATTGCTGATTACTGGTTGTTCCGACGGATGCAGTACGATTTGGCAGGTAACCGAATTACTTCTTTCACAGAAATCGAAAATTGATTCCTAACTTGGATCGCCTAAAAGGACGAGACATTTTTTTCGAATCGGAATTCAAAAATTATCTGAGAGGTAGACAAAAGTAGTAGCCAGCAATGGACAATTTTACTCTGGAATAAATGCAGTTTTGACACAAAAAACGGACTGAACTAATTAGTACTCCAAATAATAGCACGCTTAAAATTTTTTTTTTTAAATGCTCCTTAAAATAGTTAAATTAAAACAACCAACTTACCGACATTCACCCGGTCCACCCTTTTGAATATCATCCAGAAATTGGTCATATTCAGCATTACGATCGCCAATCACTTCAACATCTATCTGTTTCTCATCACGAATGTAAAATATTACATAGCGATGTTTCTTATCCTTTTTAATTTCTTCATATGTTGTCTTACATACATCGGATACAGTTACGCCGGATGCCTAGAAAGAAAAACGAAATGAAGCAATATTAGTTATATATTTTAGTCATTTTCATATTAATAAACAAAAAGTTACAAGAGAAAATAAGATAGTTTTGAGTAGAAAATAACAAGATATGTATCTCAGAGAGTTTGCCAAGCATTAAGTAAATCAAATTACATCTTAAAGTTGGTAACAAAGGCTGAGAAACGTATAATACACATATTCTCACAGTTACGATATGGAAAACAGCAATATTTATTAAATTGTTGTTCTCATTATGTGTAGACTGTGTTTTGCATGGGCAAGATTTGACTTTTACGTTTGGGTTTTTGAAGCAGCACTGCTATACTGTGTTATACCAGGGCTTCAACTTTTGCACAACGATTAATTTGTAGGGATTGAAATGCAGATCTAAGTGCAAATTACTACCGAACTATTAGAAGACAAGAAGTTCATAAGAATGAATAAGAATGATTCCGGGCAGATCGCCTGGGACGGCGTACGAGATTGCGATTCCAACAGTGGAATGGGATGGTTTAAACAACCCGTTTAGATTTGTCTCAGTTTCAATCCTACATCAATCCGGCATTGTATATACATATGTATCTCCAATTACTGTCTTTCGAGATCTTTGCGGTGTTAGCTATCCTCCTGTAACTTTATTTTAAGGTTTGATAAACAATTTTGTTTGCTTTGTGTTTTTTGCTGTGTAACCACCTCATTTGGGTGTCCGCAGCATAATCCGCGTCTGTACAATTACGTTTAAGGTCACTAAATAACCGATCAAACGGTTGATTTCGATAGAGCAGTCTCATCAAAAAAAAAAAATACTCAATGCAAGAAATTGTTTTGAAAAATACAAAATTAACGTCTTCTGTTTCAATAAATTCTTTTACAAAATATTAAAGGAAAATAAAAATTTGCTTTTAGAAAAATTCGGAACTGTACTTTTAATTAAGTGGAAATGAAGATCAACGCAAGGACAAATAAATGAAATCGAATATAATGGGAAAACTAAGCATTGTTTTGAAAAATATTTAAACCTAAAAGTTCGCACATAGATCAATTATAGCATAGCAATCTATGCATTTTCTCTTCCTCACCCCGGCCAATATTAGTGACTTTTCAGAACAATTTTCCTGGCAATTGCCTAATTTATGGACATACATTACTCAACCTGATGTATTTTTTCATTAGTGTATTTCTTCGTTAATGTTCAGTTTAGTTTAAAGGCTGTTATTCTTATTCAAATATTTCCCCATTTTACTAGTTTGCACCCGACCTAAGCACTTTTAAATTTCGAAACCTACACAGCCACAATTCATTGAGGGGCATCCATCTTTGAATGTATTAGACGAGCGCAGTCGGCTAGTGAATGCGGCTTTCGGACGGAGATATGCCCTATCTGCCGTGTTTCTATACGTGTGATACTTGAGTTATTGAAACCTCATCGATGCTTTTTTCCATTCTATTCATTCATTCACTTTACCGGCGATTAATAATTAGTCACAATTCCAAAAATGTCTCAGATTTTGAGCAAGTTATAAGTTGATTCATCACTCAATCAACGCAGTCTATCCAATACACAGGCAAATAAATATGGACAAAATGAATAAATGCCGACATATACAATCACATACCGGCAAATTGTTCATGTTTCACTTTCAACATGTTCCTATTTAGTATTCCGTGGGCTGAAAGAGTGAGATTGATATTCATTTTGGATTTCACCGGCGATATGACTGTACACGACTTCAATGTCCATATATGGTATTGTGTTGGAGTTTTCTCTCTTCGTTTCCCTCAACATTACTTGGCAGATTAGAGTCTATCTTTTGGGTGGTTAATGCGCCGGTGTGATATTTCGCGAAGAGAAGCTACTTTTATTCTGATATCTAATTATTTTAAGCAAACTTTGTGGTCGGTTAACTACTTCGCCAACCTCAAGCGAATGTACTGCATGATGCTGATTAAGAGGAGAAGAGAAATTATTCGCTATTTAAGTCGTTACGAGCTGGAGCTACTAAACTAGAAACCGCCGTGTGATATGGTCGAGTCATTTTGGGAGTCAATTCATATCAACATGGATGAGTGGTACTTGCAAATATCATGTACATTATGCTGCTATCCAGTCTCCATATGAATTTACGAATTTAATTTTAATTGCATGAAAACTACCTATGCTTTTATATTGAAAATTGCAGACAAATACGGCCCTTAAAATCAACCAACGATTAAAAAATAATCCGAGTAACCAAGGAAGTATGGTACCTACTGTCATGATTCATTGTTTGAGCATACATAAATGTAGCAGTTTAACACTTACGGTTATAAGGTGCACATGCAAGCAAGCTATTGTGTGGAATAGATAAGCTTCAGAGGATATGCAGAACTATATTTAATCACAGTATGTACTTACATACATTTATGCAGACAAAAAAGCAGGCAACCGACCGCTAATTTTAAAATGAGTCGTTGAATCAACGTGTACCTCTATCTGATATACTTCTCTATTTTGAATATTCATTTGAATTTAGCCTTGAGATTTATTAAACGAAAAAATTCGTTTCTATACTAAGAATGGGTTACAAACACAATTTTCAATAGTATGGCGGTAGAGCCTACTAGTCTACAGTGGTAGAAAAATAACAGGTGTGAACACAACTTAAGTTGAAATAATCAGCCATTTCAAAAGCTAGACATTCTGATGAAAGGTTAATTCAAAAGCTACGCGCCGAGCGCAATCTTATAAAATTATAGTAGCATCAATAGGATACTCAGAAAATATTGGGGTAACTAAGCTTCAAAACCTCGCAAACTAGGAGGAACCAGAGGTGGAAAAAAGAAAAAAACTAATAGGTATGAAGGAAAACCGTCGGATGATTAATATGTCAAAGCCAATTCTGTTCGTCACTTTTTATACGATTATAAAAAATAATTGGGCTTAAATGGCAGCAAGAACTATCCGTAGCAGGTTAATACATATATCCAAACTCTGTGCACAATCGCAACCCGTTCATCTCAAATAAAATTTTTTAAGAAGATAGGATTCGCGGAAGCGGTGATATAACGAAAGCTTTTTAAGGATAATGTTAATGTTCAGGAGTACACAGCCTTTTCGGACGGAATGCTAAGGTAAGGGTGGAGGAGTTTGTAGGCGATGACGGTTCATGTCTGTTAATCGGGTAGTCGGAGGGGAAACGGCAAAAGGTAGGCTGTTCAACATTCGTATTGATCTAGATAAGAAAGAATGGTGGAATTTAACGGATTGACTGACACTGACCTTAAGAGTATGAGGGTGAGAGCGACGAGGGTCGTAGCAACAATTTCCATAGTAATAGCGATAAAGGAAAGATTATAATTACTCCCGCAATTCTTTAACAACAGACATCTCGAGAGTCTAGAGAAACCGTTCATTGCATCGAGGAACCTTGCCGTTTCTTTACGAAGTCGTTTAATACGAGACGAATGCGAGCATCACGATTGTCTGGAATCACGGCCGTGACAGGGATCTCCAAGCAAGAGATCCCTTTCACGAGGAGAGACATAAGGAGAACGAGTTTGAAGCTTCTCGCACATATTGTGCAGGCCAGTACGGCATTGTTGACGGAATGCGAGAATATCTCGATCACTTATTTTCGATCTGACTTTGCTGATGGCCTCACGAGTCGCGTAGCCCTAATCGATTTTTTTCACGTCTTGGAGATTCTTCTTTTCAGTAACATTGATGGTCATGTATACATATGCATTATAACACCGGACGAGGAGCCACTTCGTAAAACAATTTTTTCTAGTCTTCCTTTCATGTACTTTTTATTCACTCATCAAAGATTCGGCAACAATTTATTTCTTCCCTGACCAACTTCTAATTTCCTTTATTTTTCCCTGATTCCTTGACCAATTTTTCCCCCTGACATTTCCCGGTTTTCGCTGATCGCGACCACCATGTATATATATATATATATATATATATATATATATATATATATATATATATATATATATATATATATATATATATATATATATATATATATATATATATATATATATATATATATATATATATATATATATATATATATATATATATATATATATGTATATATATATATATATATATATATATATATATATATATGTATATATATATATATATGTATATATATATATATATATATATATATATGTATATATATATATATATATATATATATATATATATATATATGTATATATATATATATATATATATATATATATATATATATATATATATATATATATATATATATATATATATATATATACATATATATACAATTAGAGTCGTGAGCGCTTGCATCTCACTCATTGCATCTAAGATGTTTACGTATGGTCCTTAAACCGACTTACAAATTGGTGTCAGTAAAATTATACTTAATTTTTATATTTTCCAGCCACAAAATATGCATTCTACGATATTCTTGCTCACATTTATCGAAATTTTCGCTGCAAAATTTACGTCAACCGTCGAGATTTTCATTTTATTTATATTGAATTGAATAAATAGATCAGATTTTGAAAATATAGCTTGCGTGTATGCATCTATTTATAAAATTGTGAGAAATTTTGTTGGCATTCAAAATTTCACATTCGTTTGTGTTGTCGACAATCTACAGCGAATGAAGTAATATTTAAAGCGAATGACATAATATGGGGTAATATTTTATTCTGCTTATCATAGTATTTGTTTTCGAATATTTTGATTTTATAATTTACTCGGATGGATAATATATAGCAAATCATTGCATAATTCCATCCATTTTGTGTTTTTATTCAACGCTTTTGTTCACGTGCGTTCTCGTGCACCCGTAAGGCTGGGCCTGAAGCAAAATTGCTACACATGTATCGGTTTTTAGGACTTAATGTAATTTTGTCGAGATGGGGATAATATGTTCATATCCGTGAATACCTTAATCTATATGAATATATTAGCCCCACCTCTACAATTTTCGAAGCATTACATCGGCATTACGTTGCAATCGTTTTCACTTCCTGGTAGCTATAATGCGGTGCTGATCACATATTAGCTTCCTTGCAGCCACACCCTTGTTGGAACGGTACAATGAGACTGAGACATTTCGCGTCTAACTCTTGTCTAACTTGTGCCAAATTTGAAGATTGTTTCAGAAATTTAGCTGCCTGCATACTGGCAAGGAAGTGTCTTCTTTTTGCAGTACTAATCTTTCTATAAACAGAATTAATGAACTTAAGTGGGATATGGCACAGATGTCAAACGAATGGCTACGCAGCAAACTTTACGTAAAATAAGTAAATTCCATAAATGGAACTGTTTGATAAAATTGAAACATTGATAGCAACAATCTAATCTCTTAGTATTTTTGTGTACATTCACATATCTTATCCAACAAAATCTTTGTGCCGCATAAGTACAAATAAAGAAAATAAAAATATCATTACTCATTCATTGGTTTAAACTGCACATTTAGTTTGTTTTGCAATATATTTCCTGCCCGAAACAATGGTTTCAGATAATTACTTTCTGATAGCAGAAATGAACTCGAAAATTCTCTTCAATGTCAGCGCAATATCAACGTGCTTGACTACATCAAATCATAAATCTTTCCTTCACTTTCCTTCCTCTCACACATGCACAACACGGATAAAAAACTATACATGATGGGGATGAAAGAAAGTATAGATATCGAGAATGATATTAATAGGTCATCAACTCGTGTAAATTTGTTGGGAATCCACACGACAGTCTGGAAATGAAAAAATACATGCGTTCATGCATGTAAAACATTGGAAGAAAATTAAAATAAGCAAAGTCAGGCATCGACCAGATTATACAATCTCGTCCATGAAAATCAACTATATGCTGAGGAAAAATTTCCCGAAAACTCGCAGGGCAGACTTCCACGATCACGAAGTTATGTATGTAAACATGTGAGCAAATGCTTTACTTCCCAATCAAAAATATGAACTCTTGGAACGCAAGTCGGGAGTGAATTTTTTATTGAGAACGTAAAGGACACACAATCCATGCTGCCATATGATGATTTCGACTACTGTAGGAGGTCGGTTGTATTACGTTATTAGCAACAGATGGAAACAAAACTTCAAGGAGGGGAGTGTAGTTGATACCAGCCGCCCCCTAATGAACACATGAAGTCTGACATGCTGGCTGCGATCCGAAGACCAACAGTTTTATTCTTAGATTTATTAAACAAAACTGCCAGAAGAAAACGATTTTTCCAAGCAGCACTAAACAGCCAGAGCATCATCACATGTTCGAAAAAATGTTTCTATGCGGCGTTGACGACGATGAGTTCCGATTCTGTTCTCACACACGATGAGGACTACGTGTGTGGGGAGAAATAATTATTTTCGGAATGTTTGGTTTGGGTACGAAGAATGTTTGGTTTGGGTGCGAAGAATGTTTGTGTCTTTTTTCGTTTAGGGTGTATATATTACATCCAAGTCCGAAGAGGATTCTGTGGTACATACTCTTATCTTCAACTAATGGTATCCTCACAGAAAATTTGCGATGTGGAGGTGAAATATGCCTGCAGTATAGAAATTTTGAAGAACATTGGCTTATTCACTCACATTTTTAAAATATAATATTGGTACTGACTTAATCGACTTAAATTTTGATAAGCCTACCTTACCTGGTCATTCTTTGGAGTGAAATTTTTGACACTGGAAAAAGGCGAAGACTCTGCTGAGTTGTGACAGATAAAATGTCAAGAATTTTAATTTTCGATCGAATTTGTTATTGAAAAGACATTTACACCATTCAATTTGTGTGAAATTAATGGAGACATGTGTCATTTTCAAAGCGAAAACAACTTTCAAGTAACTTTTCACGCTAAGAAGTCAGTAACACTCTTCCTAAATTTCAAGCCAAACTTTCACCGAAACAAAGTTCACGTCAGTACTAAGCTTTCATACTTATTCTAAGTACAAAAGAAGTAATTTTTCTTACATGAATCTTTCCTGCAAATGATTGTGATACTAAATACAAACCCACCCTTTAACCTTTTTATGATCAATTATTCTGTGTTTTAGTTAAATACTAAATTATTATATCCTTATTAAAAAATCCTGTACCAATAGCGCGTACCATAGCCAAAAACAATGTTGGTCACACGTCGCCTCATTTTAAAATATCTGACAACGAACTTTAATGAACGCTGACACTGTTCATCTTGTTTATAGAGGGTGTTTCATCAGGGATATCACTATGACGATAGGCAACTATAATGAAATGTCAAATATTTTTGGTTTCGGTTTTGACAGTTCTGATCGTGAGCTCAGTACAATTTGTTCTGTCGGTACGTAAGACATTTGCCAAATGGATAGATGGAAGGGAAGAACTAAGGGATCTAAAACTTTTGAAATACTGCCGAACAGTATTTGTGTCCCAACTAGCTATTTTGGTGTGCTGCCACGTTGCTGACACTAAAAAGAGACTTTTATAGTGGCAACAACCTGCGAAAGATACGTTTTTGCCACGTACGAAAATCGTTTATGGTACCCAAATGGGGAATGAAAAGGTACGTTGGCATTTGGTGGCAGGAACTAGATTTTGTTACGTACGGTGACAGTTTCAGGATGGTGCCGAACACGATTCAAAAACCAAATTGATACTCATTAGCCAATACTACACTAACACAATAAAAGATTGATTGACATTGATTAACATTTCATGTGTTTCAATATGTATTACACCGACACAATGTATTTGTGTGACTTTGACGAAAAATTAACACAAGGTCAAAGTTTCATTTTGAAATTTTAAGTTGAATTCTCAAGAGAATATAATGAGGATGATATTCCATAGCCAAAATGACCTACAAACTTAAATTCATGGTAATTATAGGACCGGAAATTGCAATGTGCCTGAGCAACGTGTTAAAAATAAAAAAGGAATTTGGCGAAAATATAACAAACTTAGATTTCATGTAAAAAATTTTTTGTTTTTCAGGTTTTTTTTTTTTGTTCGTATCAATACCGTCTGTACGTCCCTGCACAAAATTTAGGTTATTTTTCCATAAGAACACATTTTGTGTCTCTCAATAAAATAAATTTTCCTGGGCCCTTCATATTTCAGCCATAAAAATATGGCCGAGTGCTGATCTGCCACTACAAACTCATTGTTACTTCATAATTTAATTTCATAGTTCCCATAACCTGCTCGAGTTTTCCAATCACGTAACAATTGCAACTATATGGTATCTATAACCACACATGTGAAAAAATGTCACTCTATGGTACCAAACATAACTTTATAGTCCCCAAAATCCACTATGATGTCTACTTTGACTCTTTATTGACCCAACTGCAACTGTAAAGTGGCAATTGGAACTTCCTACCCAGTTTGTCTCGCCTCGAGCGCTTTTTTCGTTTTTCGGTGGAAGGTCGTAGAATGCTTAAATAACTTTGGTCTAGCACTTATCATTTTTTAACGTTAAAATCGTTTGTGTGTATTTGCTGATGTCACAAGTGTTACTGAATTCAAATGGGGTTCAAGAAAGATATGACAAGAGGATACCACAGTAAGAAAAGAACGTTTCTAATACTTTCTAGTAGCAAATGCCACTCACTATTGTAGTAACGAAAACTTTATAGGGTCTTTCATGAGTAATTGCCACTAGGCTAAACCCAATATTAAATCAGCACACTTAATTGTGTTGAATAAACAATATTTGTAACGTTTTTGCCACCAAAACGAAAACCATAAATTTGATCACTTTATGGTGGCCAAATGTAATAGCAAAAGCCAAGCAAACAAATAAATAAAACTCCTTTAAAGTGAACGGAATCTTCACAAGTTTTTAAAACGTTTTCATTGCTATTTCTATACTATAACTGGAGTTTGAAATTTCGGATGCTTTATGGTTCCGATGTGAACGTTGCCACCACGTTACGAATGGGTGCATTGAGTGGCTTTTCACATTGTCGTGGCAAAATAAGTGGAAATAGCGTATCGATAACTGCGATCTGATGGCAGTTCACTATTATCTAGTATTTGACACCAAAAGTGCTAGTTGGGGTATTTTTAGGTGCCCACTTCGTCCAGTTTTTATACAGCTAATCCCTTCTTGCAAAAACAAATTATAACTGAATTTTTCGCCCTCTCTTTCAATTATAATCCTTTGTTCTTCAATTTTATATTAAATCATTTCGACATAGTGTAACATTGACCTTCTATATAATTCAATGGCTCAGGTACATTCCCTCGGCCCATTTAGGTAGGTACCTACGTTCGATAGAAGAAAAAAAAAGCCCTCTTTACTACCTCGGTTGCTATATTCATTGTAATCTCCGAAACAACACCAATTGTAGTCATGAACGGCCGCGATAAACTGAATGCCCATTCTGTTTTACAAAACCTCCACAAATGCATTACTAGTCACCAGCTGGCAAGCTAGGTTCACTGTACACACATAAAAAAATAGACACATTTTTATTAGCAAGCCTACATCGAGCTAGCGGAGTGAGTCAATCGAATGCTGCTATATGCGTTGCTCTAATGCCTCTTAAGGAACTTTCACACCTATTGCTCATATTTACCTGTGTATTGTGTAGATATATCGGTAAAAGTTTAAGATACAGAGCAGGAACTATTTCGCAAGTAAATGATAGTGGGCGATGAGCCACTCTAAAATTTGACTGGGGTTTTTAAATGATCACCCATTGACATTAGAGAAATTAGTTGCTTACCAGTTTCTTCCTCAGTTTCGGAAAGGGTAAGATACTTTGCCTTTGCTTCGTCTGACACAAAATTGTGTACCTACCCGGGTATTCGCCAAAAAACCAAAACATATCTTCTTTGTTCAATTCAGCAATCTATTCTTGAATTGTCTGCACGTTAAATCTGGATTTTAGTCAATGAGAAAATCATGAGCTGACAACAACGTCTATTGTCTTTCAAAGAACATCTCTCGTCATTTACTATGAATTGAAAGCTTAACATTTTACGCATAAACATGGTATTCTTTTAAGCCTACATAGGCACTCTACTCGGTGCAGTTTTGCTCGCACCACACGAATAAGTAAGTAAAAAATGACAATAAACATCAAGAATGAGCTGACGAATATAATGAGCAAAGTGATAATATGAAAGCATACGACGATGGAACGAGAAAACGTTTAGGTGACTATTTACAATGAAGAAATGAATGAATCGAATCTGATTCATAGTTAATTGACCAATTATTTATTTTTAATATCTAGTAAGCTTGAATCATAATTTTAACTTGACGCACAGTTCAAATCGACATGGAAAAAATAAAACTAAGCTGTAGTTGATTTGTATTATTTCAGCCGTTTTTTCTCTTACTCGCAGGTGATCACAACAGTTTTTTGATGTTCCCCCCATTATGGAAATATGTTTGTCCCCTATGGGCAAAATTTCGTTAATGGCGCCAAATGTTTTGTCATCATTTCTGATTGAGAGTCATTTGAAGAGTTTTGATGGACTATTTTTTTTAATTACTTTTTCACTATGACAATTAAATACTTACCTGTAGTAAACTCCTTTCGAGAATCAGATTATTTTTTTTGATTTAACTATAAATTACATTGCCGCAAGTACGCAACCATTCCACAATGTACCTAAATTTACATCTGACCATGTGTTCAACGAACCCGATTGTCAAGGTGTGAGGGTGTAGCACTTCGAGTCTAACCCAATTTGATTTGATGCCAGTTGAATCCGAAAAAAATAAAGATTAGGCCGGTTCACGAAGATTGATATGAGGAGCAACAACAGTACTTCAGCAAATATACCCTTCGATAATACAAGCCAGACTCCATCGCACGACGTACTTGTGCGTCATTGCCCGTCGTATTCGCCCATCACTACCCCTGCAGCGTTTTAATTCCACGTACGACGATCACGATGTGTGATTGAGAAAAGAGATTTCGCCGCTCCTGTGGCACGTTCAAGGCAAAAGCACCGGCTATGATACGAAAGTCAGGCAATGGTCTAGTAATATAGGAGGTTTTTTCAACGATCTGGTCTATGCGCGCGCATGATTCGCAGATTTTCCCCGCTTCTGTCCTATTCTGCCAACTGCAGGCTACCGGCGACATCCCATATGCGACTCCACTCAATCTGTGTGTGTGTGTCTCCGGTCCGCTCAAAAAGCCAGGAAATTGCCATGGCAATTTTCTGCAGTCCACTTCGTTCGTGTGTTTCTCTCGTTTGCTCTTTCTCCCAAAGCCATATTTGGCCTGAGCTGTAGCCAATACTAGACACATTGCCACACGTTCGCCATGGAAAATCTTCAGACAGACGAACACGCAGTCTGACCGATTATTATCTGATTATGAATCAAAATAGCCGTCGGCTTCAAAGCATAAAAATATTTGTATCTCGTAGATTGACTTATGAACAAAAACAAATTAGTCATATTTTTCGCAAACTTTCATCACTGGAAATTTAGGTAGTGGCCAAGAGCCGAAGATGAAGTTCCACGATTGCTCCTATGCGATTGTGGCGAAAGACCTGCGATGACGAATTGGGCGTGAAAAGTTCCCGATGCACTCACACAGTGTAGAATGCTGTATCTTTCGCGAAATTGTTGGAAAATTAATGCAAATGGCTAACCCATATGAATTATGATTTGCTCCGAGTATTCCTACAAAAACCTCCACTGCAGGCATTTATATGCCGATTGCCAAAACTACAGCAGACGCTAGAACCGCTCTTCACCAACGATGAAAATTTACTTTAATTTCTAGACTATACTGCCAAGCAAGTCTAGCCGCTCAATTTAAGTTCGATGATTTCACAAACACTTTTATAAGCCTACCACGACCCTTTTCTGCACGCACACACACACACACATCTCTACACCCTAGGTCTTTCTGGTCTGCACACAGCAAAAATCTTCCCCCAAGCCGGAAAAATCATTCAACTTACAATTAACTAAGGCAAACCAAACTTCACATACCATTTTCCGCTTTTTATCTTAACTTATTGCCGCTTCAAAAATCACTACCGAATTTTAGATTCACTGGACTGCTTGCTTCTTTTCTATATCGTTACGATTAGAACTTTACCGAGCGACACCCGACGACTCGACTCTCGAATTTATTCCCGCACGCTAATGTATTGGTACGGAAGGTAACAGTCGTGAGTTTTCAGACTTTTTAGAAATTATTCAACTGCTAGAAGAAAAACCCAATTGAAATCAACCAATTACCCTTAAGGCGGAAGTTTTTAAATGATCTTGACACGGTGCACAAAAGAAAATCGTGAATTAGAAAACTCGTGGCGGACGCACGGACTTTTACCACTGATGACGGCCACACACTGTTCCAACAACGTTTCGAAACAAACTGAAGAAAAAGAAATGGGGAACGGGAATACAACGTTTGCCGTGACAGACATACCACGAAGAAAATCGAAACTCGATCCAACGGTAGCGAGAGCGAAATGTCCACAGTAGACTTTATGCGGTGGTGCTATTTGTCTCGCTCACGGGCTGGTCTGGCTACTCTTGTCTCTCCTTACTCCCTTCCAGTCTTCCTTCAACGACCATATGCACGAAACGGCGCTGTGAGAAACAACTGGAAATGGTTCATTGGCAGGCCAGCCAGCGAACGGCTGATACAACCACATACAAAGTCAACTGCCAAATATGCCCATGAAAGCCGCGTTTATAACGTGGTTTCAAAGTGGCTTAGGATTAGTCAAACCACGTTGTGGTTGTATACGCGCAGTGGATTGATTTGAGATAAGTCGATCCAATCACGAAATTTTACTGGATCGGATCGACTTGGGCGTTAAAAGACGCGGATCGAGGATTGAAAAATGTGAAGCCCACTTGAGTTCTATTCATATATGTGACGTATTGATGCGATATACTTCACTTTAGTAGAACTAGCTTGAATTTATTCGGTTAATCCACTTTAATCCAGTCACACCAAAAACCTACTTTGAAGTTTTATTTCAATCCGTTCCAAGCCAAGTCACTCCAAGTCGGTCCTGGTAATATACGCGGCTGATGATTTTGCTCTTCAGAAGAATGGAACAAATAGATATGCGCTCATGTGCACTGCAGTGCACAGACGGAGCCATGGGGATGGGGTGTCATTTCAGTCCGACCGTGTGCGGAATGAGCCGATCGAAAGATGCAGAAAGAAACAAACCAAATGAACGGACCCGAGGGCGAGCCGTTGAAAATACAAATTTTGAATTAGATGGCTTCAAAATGTTTCATTTTTATTTGAATTTATAATCAATGGCCCACAGAAAACCTTACATTATGATTAACGTACGCACGCTGTTTGGTAAAAAGATTATCATCGCCCGTAGGGGTGATTTTGCTTGTCTCAAACACATACTCATATATCGCAACGAAAGAAGAAAAAACATCCAAATATGCGCTTAAATACATTTTATTCTGTATTATATTGGAGAATGCTTTTTGCTTTTTTTTCTCAAATTGCCTTAAACGAAAAATGTATTGTAAATTTACAATAGCTTAATAAACGAAAGATAATGCGATAATAACTTAATAAAAATATTAATTTTAGATCTTATCGGATTTAATGTTAAAACTAAACTATTATATCATGGGACGTGAGAGAGTTCTGAATACAATCAACGTTTTTACGATGCTTATTTCTCGTGTATCTGATGATGATCGGACAGATGAATCAAACTCTATTGTTGGTCTTGCGACGTATTACAGAATCTTGTTGAAATTAGAGATTATTTAAGTAGCAAAGATACTTTGATTAAGCAGTATTTCACTCACCATTTAGTAGGATTTTTTAACGAAGAGTTTTTCGTCTTAAGGACCTAACTCACTTGCAAAGTTCTTAGTACAGCCATGAAAGATTAATTGCATTGATGACGATAGTTTCGATTCTTTTTCGCAATTCCAGATATTCTGTTCAACAATTTATTATCGTTGTCCGTTGAATTCTATGACCTTTTTATTTACATCGATCAATTCTATTTCTAATGATTGAGCGTTGAATTTCATGCAACATCCGTTTATATTTTTAATCATACGTTAAAACGTAAACAGGTTAAAACGGGAATCCAATCGAATACAAATTCTCGCCGTCATACTATGCAACATCAAGAAGATATCAACAAATTTGAAAAATAACTTCAACTTATCATCTTATTTTTACTTTCTCAGTTCCTTCTTAGCACAAGTACTCTTAACAGCAAAAATTGATCATATATTTAGACAATGTGTTCTACCAGGCGTATAATTATTCTGTACGCACACACCAACTAGATAAGTCCTCGCTTCTTCTTGTAGTCTTCTAGGTTAAGGGAACGTTTCGGCGCCATGTCGTTGGCTTTAGCCACCGGTTTCGGTAGAACACTAACGGTGTTGACTGAAATAGAAAAATTCAAGTGATTTTCGTTGGAAGGATTTCAGAGTCGGACTAGATATTCTACTCACCAGGCAGCGGCACATCAAGATCGATTTCAAAATCGTGTAGCGAATACAGGTTGTAGTCACCCGTGTTCGCTTTCGGTTTCTTTTCTTCTTCTTGCTTTCTTCGGCTGGGCGGAGGCGGTGGTTGAGGCTGAAGTTTCTTCGGTTCCTCAGTTTTAGCTTCAGCGTTCTTGTTGAATGTCATTCGAGGTTGCGTTGAGCGCCTTGTGAATGGATCGTCAATGCGCATGCCTTTCGTCGCTCGGATTTCCTCCATTATTGCTTTCTCTGCTTCTTCCACATTGCGCTTTCGATTCCGATCATTTATGTATGATATGAGACTAATACTACTTGACCTACGCTTGTCCAGCTCCGAAGCACGGTTCTCCAGCTCTTCGATCTGTGTACTCAATTTGCTGGCCAAATCATCCTCGCCCCGAAGCAAGGCAGCATCACGTTCCTTCATCAGACACGTTTTCTTCATTGCGTAGTTGGTTGGTCGCGCCCGGAATCGATTCTTCTCCTCGATAATCTTATTTACGTCCTCATCCTTGAACTCGTAGTTTAGAGCTTCCTTGATTTGTGACTGTTTCTGATGAAGTGTGTCCATTGTTGGCATATCTATGCTTCCATTAGCACAAACTTCCTTCCATTTATCGTATTCGCTTTCGGTAAAATCTTGATTCGATATGAATTCCAGTCGAAACACACGCTCTTGGGCACCATGCTTCAATCGCAATCCCTTATTTGTTCGTGATTTACCGAACTGATAGATTTTCGGTGTCTCCACAACACCAACCACTTCCGCAACACGATAAACTGCCTTCGTACCATTATTTCCTATACTTATTCTTACGAAACAATTTGTCACGACCTTCTCGAACATTGGCAAGTTGATGAAACGTTCCATTTTGTGACGCGACAAACGCAATTTGTTCAAATCTTCGCGTGTTGTGATGTAGACGGTTTTCTTTGTTGATGCCGATTCATCTTCAGATTCGGCGCTACTTGATGATCGGCTACTGCTTACCGATTGACGTTTTTCCACAGGTTTTCTAGGTTCGGGCTCCTCTTCGCTATCGCTACTGCTTCCCGAATCGTCGGAGTATATGTCGGATGCTTTGAGCTTAACAGCTGATTTACTGCCTGATACACTTTCTTCTTCATCTTTTTCTTCTTCTCGTTCTTTTTCGGCTTGGCGCTTAGCTTCTTCTTCCTCTGAAAAATGAAAATAAATAAATTTGAGATCAATTTCAATCGGATACTTGAAATATGTGAGGTTAAATATATAGTTTATTGGTAAACTGAAATCACAATGCAGTACCTTTTACAACACTATAGGTTGTTTCTCCTAAAACTTAATGCGAATAGACCAATGTGACTATAACTGCAACCTACAGCTTGGCATATGAGCCACGACATACAGTTGGCAGACAATTGGCTAATATTTACGAGATCAGCAACACAGTTTACACCCCATTTATTAAAAAAAGAGTATATGTAATTATTTGTATTGCAATTTATCATAAGCTTAGCTGTATGTAACACAGACCTTAAGGGATGCAGGTTAAATTATTATTTGACTTTTTATCCTCGTCCCTTTCTGGAGAGTTTTGATAAATTATTTAACTGAAATTCGGTAGACAAGCTCTTTTTGATTGTCAGCTTAGAATTCAACTTTAAATTTCAATTTTGTGGTATTTCAAAAAAACTTTACATTTGTAAGTAACTGAGTAACTCGTTTATTAATATAGAGATTCTCCAATGCCAAGCTACCAATTGTTAAAGAACAATTTTTGCATTAGAACCATGTAATAAATTGGTGAAGGTGGCAAGCTTTCTTCTTTGAAAAAAAAAAAAAAACAAACAAATCCGACTTTTCCTCAGTCAGCATCGGTAATCTACCTCCGGAGCGGTTATATAAAGAGGTGCAAATACAATATAGGACAACAAAGACCTCTGTTTCGCAAAAACTCGAACCACTATATGAATATCCGTTCGTTTTGGGATCCTTTGACGTCAAATTGTTTTCAGCGATCTGTAGTCTAGATTGTTTTAACCGCAAAAACTGGACAGATTCTATCAAGTTCAATTACAGTAAAATATTTTATACCTCTTGTTCGTATATATCTTCACAATTTTTTACCGTTTCGCTACTGTAAAAGCGTTGAATATACTCTTATTACACGATTTGTATGGTATAAAATGGTATAAAATGCTCAAATTGAATTATTTGAAGAGGTAGAGTACCAATGAATTATTTCAAACAAATTTCAAAGGAATTTTGTCGGAATCTAGTTGGATACTAATTACATATGAATCGGGGCAAAAAACGATAAAACAAAACTATGGAAAATGATAACTTGATTATTTGAGATATTTTCTCTGCCTACCTACGTTTCTATTACAAAAACGGACTGCAAAATGTAATTCGATTGAGATTTTCCCATAATTTTGTGATCAGTTATTATCAAACTTATGGATTTCATCTGTTTCTGAGACTATCAAAGTAGCAAATAAAATAAAACCGCGACCATGAACGAGTGAGAATCGAATCAATGTGTTTATTATACAGGATTAGCTATATGCTGGTCATTTTGGGAATCACAAGAGGATCCTTAAATTGGTTACTGTTAAAACCTAGTGCAGATTTAAACGCATAAAAGTAGATTTTGTGTACACTTTTACTCATATAATTTTTCACACAGGTTTGAGGTCACCAATTCAGTTACCAAATTTTTTCATCAATAATTCCATGGAAAAATTCATAGTGACTTACCTCGTTTAGCCTTTCCTTCTCGTTTCGCTTTAAGTAGTGCCATTGCATTGCTGCGCTTATCATCGGTCTTATTCATCTCAACAGTCTTTTTTCGCTCCTTCGACCTCTCTTTCGGATCGAAATATTCTGGCGGGCTGGCCGCCGTTGTCTCTTCTTCTGCCTTTTTCTCGGGACTGGGCGTCATTGGCGGTGGAACAGCTGCAGCAGGTTTCGGCAACGGCTTCGGTGACGGAGACCGTCGTGTCAATAGCGGTGACTTTTCTTCTTGCTTCTCTTGTTTCTCCTTCTTCTTTTTCTTCTTTTTATCCTTTTTCGAACGATCCCGTGCCCTATCACCTCGTCGTGCTAATTTCAATTTCCTTTCGATTTCCCATCGTGTACGCATCACATCACGACGCTCGATACGTTTGAAGATTTCGGTTTCCCGTTCTTTCTCCGAAAGTGCATTGAGCCGGGCTCGATCTTCATCGTCACCCATCAAGTTCTCATCGAATCCGTCATCGAATTCGGAATCAGAGCTAGATGTTGCTGAATCGTCGTCGTCATCATCGTCGTCGTCTTCATCGTCGGAAGTGACTTCGCCTTCTTCATGCTCAGAGTCCACTGCTTTTTCAACAACTGGTTTCTTTTCCGGTTCTTTGGGGGATGTTTTCACCGCTGCAGTTGGCTCACTGCCGCCGTTCTTCCCTGCAACCCAATCATCATCTTCATCTGAGTCATCGGAATTCGATGAATTATTGGAAGCCTGAGTATTCGCTTTGACACCAGATCCATCAGCATTTTTACGTTTTTTCGCAAGCGAAAGCAGTTCCTGAAACAAGATAAACATGATTAGTTGGCCGACATTAGAAATAAATTTTCAATTAAATGTGAAAACAGGGATGATGATCAAAGGTAGTAAAAAACTTAAGTACATCACTGTATTTCAGTGCACAAAGCTCCTCTCATTCGCATCAGACTACGCTTTTCAGCTTTGCAAGTAATCTATTGCAGCAACAGTTAGATACTAAAGATTACTCTCTTCTGCAATTTCAAATGCAACGAGCCTGCAACTATATTTAGATAACTAACATTGCATCCAGTCTGTTAGTCGGCTACAAGACGACGACGTGCATCATCGATAGATAGTGAAAGTACGCAAGCAGGAACACCTGGGACGGTTCGAGTTTATTGTGAATTTTATTGCGTTGCGGTTAAGTTGTTCAAGTGTATCTATATCATAGTAATTGACTTCGGTGGTAAGCGTTTTGTTTCGTCTCAACTTCTTTAATGACATGGATTACCAGAGAACAAGTTTATTGATCAGAATGGGTTCTATCAGGAAGTGTTGTTACGTAATTAAGGATTCGTTGCTGTGTTTACTAGTGTACATGTAACGTGAACTTTCTCTCAAATCGAAATGAGTTGAATGCGAGTGTGATTATGACGATTGATTGCATAATTTTTTGGTTCAAGTATTGTAGAAGAATTGGTGCTTTCATAATATTAGGATAATTCAATGGTTTATTGGGACTTGAGATTAATAATAAATCATACAAGTAGTATGTTTATATTTTGCATTATTCAACACTACTAAAGTATTAAATATTGTGAAATGAAATGATTTCTCTAAGCCACACATAATCAAAGCCACTACTCTTTTCAGTCCGAAAATGCTGCACGCCATTATTTTCCTCTTTGTAATAACGATCCTGTGGCTATTCAAAGACAGTCTTAAGCCTAAAAATTATCCTCCCGGCCCGAAATGGTATCCGATACTTGGAAGTGCTCCTCAAATCGCTCGATTACGTCGTGAACACAATTTATTCTGTCATGCTGCTGCCGAACTTGATCGGATGTACGGCAAAAAGGGCATAATCGGCTTGAAAATTGGCAAAGACAAGTTGGTCATTGCATTCTCATTTCAAGTTGCTAAAGAACTAACGCACAATGAACATTTGGACGGGCGTCCCAGAGGTCCCTTCTACGAAACACGTACCTGGGGTACACGAAAAGGTGTGATTTTCACTGATGAAGAATTTTGGCATGAACAACGTCGATTTCTGTTGCGTCATCTCAAAGATTTTGGTTTCGCACGCCAGGGAATGTCGGAGCTAGTCCAAAAAGAGGCACAATACTTGTTCGAAGATGTTCAGGATATGGTCAAGGCACAAGGTGGAAAATTCGGAGTGATTCCAGTGCATAATTTGTTTAGTGTTTATGTTTTGAACACGTTATGGACTATGATGGCCGGAATTAGATATGATCGAGAACACAAGGAGCTTAAGGAACTTCAGTCAATGTTCCATGATCTTCTGCGAAACATCGATATGGTTGGATGCATGTTCAGTCATTTCCCTCTCATGCGATACCTTGCACCGAAGCTTTCTGGCTATGAAAACTTCTTAGGGCTGCACAATAGGGTCTATGAATTTATGGGCAGAGAATTAGAGCGACACAAGAAAGTTTTTCATCCTAGCAGCGAGCCGCGCGACTTGATGGATAGTTACTTGCGAGCATTGTCGCAACCGAATGTGGGAGCTAGTTTCTCCGAAAAGCAATTGTTAGCCATTTGCTTGGATATGTTTCTAGCTGGCTCAGAAACAACTACCAAATGCCTCGGTTTTGCATTTTTGTATTTGATTAGAAACCAGCACGTACAAGTGGAAATGCAAAAGGAAATTGATTCTGTAATTGGCCGCGGTAGATTTCCTACATGGAAGGACAGAGAAAGGTTAGTATGTCCGCGGTAAATCAATATCCGAACGCTAAAATCTGTGGATTTTCAGTTTGCCCTATTGTGAGGCAGTCATCTATGAGGCCTTGCGGTTATTTGCGGGTGCTAGTTTTTCCATTTCACATCGAGCACTTCGCGATACCAAACTAGCAGGCTACAGCATTCCCAAAGTAATAAAATTTTCATATCTTGTAGAAATTAGAATATTTATATTATCTATTCTAGGACACGATGGTAATTTGTTGCTTCACTGGATCGCTAATGGATGAAAACAACTTCAAAGATCCTCACTGTTTTCGACCAGAACGATTTATTCAAGATAGGAAATGCGTTGTGCCCGATGCCTTTGCACCGTTCGGAGCTCGAAATCGCCGCTGCATGGGTGAAAACATGGCTAAACAGAATCTATTCCTTTTCACAACGACTCTCATACAAAACTTCACATTTCGTGTGCCTAAGGGGCATCCGAAACCTGATACGAAACCAATGGACGGAGCAACGCCAAGTGTAAAACCATTCTTTGCGGAGGTTATTGCACGATAAAGTGAACCAGGAGAGTAGAACACGACTTGTTTATGGTATCCACTTGTTCTACGATTTTAGAACACAGAATGGTTTTGCATGAAATAAAATATACTTTTTTTCTAATCCCTGTTTGAAAGAACTCTGAGAGGTGCTAAAGACATTTTGCCTACCAAAAACATATCTGCAGCTTTAATTTCTTGAAATCAAACTATCTGGAAAATAAAACAGCATGCAGCATTTAGCCAATGCCCTCATTCCCCTTTACTTTTCGGAGGACTGAAAAATCCTACTATCCAGGTCGCTTCCATATGACCCTGACTCTAATTCCCGCGTGAATTTGCATCATTCGAAGACCTTAGAGAGTCTTTCTTTCTATCAATCTAAGTTCTAGCATATCAAGTTAAACTTCTGCCAAAATCCCCCATTTCTTTGGAAAAAAAAATCTCAAATTGGACAGACCACCGATCTGATTTTTGGGCCGCCGAAGAACCGGTCTAGTGACAGTTCCGCACTACGACGCAAATCCAATAGCAGGGAAAGCTCACAACAATACACACTTCTATAAATTTTACTATAGATCTACGACTGTCATTATGAAAACGAGAAACGCCAAGTAAGCAGTCAAATCGATTCAAGTTTGATGGAAGCCTTTTATCATTGGAAATTTCCGAGAACGCAATATTTTAGGTTATAGACATACTTTTTGGTAGCGACTCGTATTACAAAACGATACACGAATATGGATACAATTTCCATCATCGTATATGAAAAATTCTCCCATTCTCGTAGAAACCAATTCGCACGCGGCATCGCGAAAATGAGCATTACAATTTGCCAATTTCACTCTGCCATTGTGCCAATGTGAAACGTCAAACCGACCAAGTGTCATTCTATTCGACAAAAATAGACCATGAGAAAATATACGTTCACACTTTCAGGGAGTTTCCAAACAACTTTAACATAAAAATCGATCAATGCAATTCACCTTAGCCCTCATCTCATCATTCCAGCACACTTTACACACAAATATTACATAAAAACAAATCTCATCGACTGGAAAATTAATACTCACCGAATCTAAATCAGATCCAGAATCGTCATCGCTGTTGCTCGAATCCGAATCGATTAGAGGTTGATTCCTTCGCTTCACCATCGTGCCGTATTAATTAAAACACCTGTATTTTTAATACACCCGTGATCGAAACTCGCTCCCGTCAACTTCTGAACGCGTTTGAATCCGAAATACGAATGGCGAAAATCACACAAGTTGAAATGCTAGGACGAACCCATCGCCTCGACTCGCGCCTTGAAGTGCTTTGAAATGCCTTCGCAAATAAAATAGGAAAAGTTGTTTTTTCTTAAATTGCCGCACCTGCAACTGAGGGAAAATGGTACTGCCATACGCCAGATAATTGATATGGCATATTCGGAGTTGGAGGGAAATCTGAGTTTTTGAATTTTGATGTGGCAAATACATATTGGCCGAGACTAGGCGAGCCGAAGTCAGACGAGACCGCGAATATGTGGACGGCATTTGACAGCTCGTTCGAAATCGCTTTGACTCGTGCTCAAAATCCATTCCGATCGGATGTGGCACGAGCGCCGGCGAGCCCTGTCAAAGTCGCTCGTCTGGACCCTCCACACACTCGGGCTCGCCAGATCTCGCCTGGGCTCGGCCAATACCTATTTGGCACATCCGGCACATCACAAGAAATTTGACGGATTTTGAAATACGCAATTAGGAGTTTTGATGCTTTTAGTTTTTGAAATGCCGAAGCTGAGCCAACCGAAACAATAGCAACTGAAAACTGTGCTGTATTTTATTTAGATGAATTTTGGAATAATATTCGATTTGGTATTGACTTGAATTATGAGTTTTTTCGGAAGTCGTGACCAAATATCGAAAATTTGTAGTGCCGATTCGTTTTTTTGGTGCACGAGCCGATTAAAATTCTTTCAAAGGTATGTTTGTGTAATAATTGTTGCTAGATTTGCCGGTTCTTTTTTATGAAATCATTTAATTTAGGAGGTGATTGTACTATCTTTTAAAATGTCGCGAAAAAAACATTTGAATATGTGAGTTTATTATTTTTTAGTCGTAATTAAAATGTAGGCCAAAGATCACACTGATTGCAATAATTTGAATTTTCGGAAATCGGATCAGGAATTAAGAAAATTAATTGCACCTAACTGGTACCAATCTACACACGTAAAATGCCCATTCGTAAAGAACAAGAAGTCCAATTGTTGTCAACAAGAAAAAGATTTCTTCTGTCGCGACCGTCGCGACAGACATCTGTCATTCTTTGCAGTACATTGGTGGCGCTGAGTGGTTAGGCGGACCGAAAGTGAATTTTAAGAACGCTGCCTGTTTCAATACTCCCATGAATTACTAATGTTGCAGACAGACTGATATTGTGAAATTAATTCTATCGAATTTGTGTGTTTTCAATGACTGTTTCGATGTATACGGCGCAAAATCGTACGCGAGAAAAGCGGGAAAAGACTTCCTGAAAAATATACGTACACTCTTTCCCATTGCACGGTATTGTTGCCACTGCTTCTATTTGAGCCGTTTCTTCTCTATCAGCCAGTCTCTTTTTTATTTTTCGACTACTTGCTCTCATTCGCAAATCCGAATCGACTTCGTGATTAACGGCTTTCGATGAAATTCTAGACAATAATAGTAACCTTATTCTCGCTCCCGATTCTCATACTTTGTTCAATTCACTCAAATCACCTTTGCATTGTTATTAACATATCGACAACGAGTCATCGAAATCAAAGTGTAAATAATAATAGATATCGTGATAGTGGATTGCATTTGAATGTTTGAAAGAACTTTGAGATGTGCTAAATATGACTTTCTTCAAGCTAGTCTGATTATAAAACACATTCATCCAATTTGAATCATCTGTGCAATTCGCGTAGAGGAAATTATTTTATTTTCGCATTGGTTAGAGACCGTGTAATGTTCTCTAACGGATTGCCGTGCAATTTACCATTTCCCAGCTGCCTCGGCATACCAAAGGACAGTGGAAGCGACGAATTACTGCCAGCCAACATGGGAAATCGTGAACCTGTCATACTGAACGTATACGATATGGTAAGTAGACCTAGACACATCATTTGCTGGCTAGTTTCATTTATCTGTTATTTTGATGTTGGTCGTTGTGTCTCTGCATTGCTTCCGCCCACTAAAGTTATTGTAGAGTTTGTCAAGATGCTTGCTAGTGGTTATGAAAAGAGCAATGATGTGCGGCAGCTGAGGCTGTAAATAATGTTACACTGTGTCGTTAGAACACAAATTTTGCAATTTCGGTTTAATAAGTAACAGCTTATTAGGAAATTTTTGGATTTACTGTTTCGTAAACTTGGAGCTGGTTGCTTTGATTTTCAGAAGAAGAAAGCTTAATGTGGATATTTCACCTCTCCCCATTGCTCTTCGCCTAGTAAAGAGATCCATAAAACTTTAATCTTCATCTAATGTAAGTTCCTACAGTGGTCGGTGAAAGTACCTAGAGATTAACAGTTTGAATTATTAGGGTGACGAAGCTTTCCTCATACGTAACTCTCCTTCAGCAATGTACTGCATATTCTGAATCCTGCGAACACCATTCACTTCTCAACTTTTATTCAAAGATATCTAAACATAAATGAATCATTAACACCGTTGTTAAATTGTATAGTACTAAATGTTAACGTCTATCGCCTCCCAAACAAAGACAAATAATAATGTAGACAAATACCTTGTAATCTTTTTATTGATTTTTCCATTTAACGATAATTTTGCAAAACCAAATATTACCAAATTCTCAATCTAATCAAAAAATGTCGGCTTGATTGTCTATCCTGATAGTGTTATGCACTACTCCACATCCACACACAGAACTTCTACGGTCCTCACAAATAACATACTTAATGCTGCAAGCTAAATTGTGAAGCAGAATCGGCGTCTACATATATGTACGAACGATCAGGAAAATAGTTCAACGCACTAGAGTTCGATTACAATGCAATGCAATATTACAGCACAACTCGAACTGCTGCCATGCCGGTAGCCCGGTGTGGTGGCTCATCATTGTCTCATGCCCGCACTACCTTCGATCATCTCCATCATTCATTTCTCAATGCTGCACTCGCCCGCACTCATCATTTGCACTCACGTTGTAGAAATTAATACGCTAATTACTCATGCGATAATATTTTTGTGGCACTCACTATAGCTTTTCAGCTTAAACAAGGTGTAAAGCCGACAACTCATTCGCATTATCGCTAAAATTTTGTTATCTACGTCTAATTGCTACCTTCTAATGATAGTAACTTAGATATATCCGCTCTGGGTATCAATTTTCGGATTATGAAACCTGTTTTGGAATCCACTCGATGATAACTACATGCTTGCTCAATTGTTGTATCTAAATCCGTTCAATTCATTTCGCAGTAGAGGAAGGTTCTAGTTTATTGTTATGGAATTTCAATTTTTTCGGTTTATTCGAAAACAATTAAATGAACCGTATATGAACATCATAAAACTTTCGAATGTGTATTTTGATTTTAGTGGTCACTACTGGGCTAGGCGGCTGAAAAAGGTAGCAATCGGATTTGTGGTACATGAATAATCAATTTTCGATTTAAATTAGTTAGGGTATGTGTATATTATCTGGTTTGTATCGTAACATAACTTTTGCTTGGTTTTAATTTGATGTAGAGTCTAATTAGTGTTAAATTTCGCACATACAGACTTATGATTAGATTTATTGTCTAGCACGGATAATTTATCATTAGATAAATGTCGACTCATTAAAGATCAGTTGTCAGTCGCGGTCGAACATAAAACAAAGAAATCACTAGCGGTGAAGATACGTGAAAGGGTGTGGCTATCAAAGTTTGCATGGAGCCAGTCATCATTTCGGGGTTTGTCGATGAATTTTAATTAAAAACGGTTTCCAGTTAGAGTATAAGAGGTCAGAACAGCTTGTTGTCCAATTTTCTACTAAAAGTCGACGAAATATCCATTGGGAAACAAAATGGTTGAATCATTTATGCGAACATATCCCACAAATTAAAACGAAAAGCTTACTAGTCTTCCTTGTTTCTTGGGCTGAGAATCAGAATCAACATGATATCTTCTGCAGCAAATTTAGGGTCAGAATAGTACTTACTGAATTTCCAGCTACTTCCTTGCCTAGTATTACAGAACATATTTGACACTTCTTTTCATCTTCTCTTGTATGTCATACTTCCTTTAATCCCTCCGGATAAGATTAAAAATTGTGCATGAAATAACGATTGAAAAATATTTAAGACGTATGCTGAATTTGCATTCAATACATATTGTTAACTAAAATTATTATAAACTAAAATAATATTATGGGCACATCAGCATTTCCGTGCACATTACCTTTCCGGTTGTCCATATTGAAGCTTTGTGCTTGTTGAATTTCAATCAATTTACCTACTTGTCCCTTGACGCACTTAAAATTAACTAACTATTTCAAAGCAGTAAAATAGATCGTTAGGAGGAAGGCTTGGACACCACGTTTCTAAGGTATTTGATTTCACAGCAAATATGATTGTATTTTTTGGGATTTCGATTTAAGTTAGCATCTGATAGCCTTTTAAACGCATCTTTTAGATTATTCAGGTGATCTGTTAATGTTCTGCCAATAAAGATGATGTCATCAAAGTACACCAAATACGTTTTCTAGCATAGCGCACACAATACAAGCTCCCTGAGCTGCTAAAAGGTTGCAGATCTATTGTCACAATCTGATTCCAACAGAAAAGCCTGTCTTCTCGCAATCTGTCAGTACCCGCTCTTAAAGTCCAAAGTCGGAAACCACTTCGCGCTTACTAGGGTCTATCCTTGGCTTGCATTTTTATACGTCATCCAACCGACGATACTCAACACTTAATAGTGTATTGTCAGACTTCTTCTTCATTAATACTACTGGGTAAGTTTTTTGCCTCGATAAGTTCTCTGTAAGCGTCACTGGAGCGAATTCACAAATAGGACTTGCGGCATTAGGAATTCCGCAAAGTTATGTTACTGGACCTGTTTTGTGCACAATTTTCACCACTGACCTGCCTATTCCAGTGTGTCGCCCTCCAGTTAAAATTCTCCAATATGTGAAGCACACGCTCTTGTTCGCGTCAAGCCAAGTCCCGCTCCAAGCTGCGAAAATCCTGGCGATTTCTTGGTCAACCCCAGATTTGGCGAGTGAAGCATCTAGCCAAATAATAGAAAAAACACTGCGTATGTGTGTTTCGAAACCCTTCTAATTATCGGGGATCACAAACTATTCGCAACAAAACCAAAAAAATCATTGCCTTGCTGGAAACTTCTGGAATACGTTATCTTGGAATGGACTTACCATAACTCTTAAAACTGAATTCCTTTGTTTCCACAACACTATTTTTAACATATTATTTTTACAAACAATCATTCTAATGAAGTTTAATCATCTCAACCCTTTGTTCCTTTTATTTTTCAGTATTGGATAAACGAATATACAACATCAATCGGATTGGGAGTTTTTCACTCGGGCGTCGAAATATTCGGTACAGAATTCGCATACGGTGGACATCCTTATCCGTTTACAGGAGTTTTTGAAATATCACCTCGCGATCATGACGAACTTGGCGAACAATTTCGTTTTCGACAAAGTGTACAAATCGGTTGTACAGATTTCACATATGAAGAGGTTCGTCGTATTGTCGATGAATTAGGTAATCAGTTCCGAGGCGATCGTTATCATCTTATGAATAACAATTGCAATCATTTCTCTAGTTCACTAACGCAAGTAAGTACTAGAAACGAATATATTTTGTTAAAATGATTTATCATAAGAGCGAATGGTTGAACAGATGGTAAATCGTTTTTGTTTAATTAACGTTTCAGATTCTATGCGGCCAAGAGATACCTAGTTGGGTAAATCGATTAGCTCATTTTAGCTCATGCGTGCCATTCCTGCAAAGATGTTTACCAAAGTGAGTAGAAATAATTAAATTAATTAAAAAACTTTCAAAATAAAAGATTTTATTAAAAGACCAATTTTTTCATATGAACCTAGATATATTTCAATTTTTTTGACAGATATCGATATTTCGAGCATAATCTGCTTCCTTCTTGAGACCAATAGAAACTGAAGAAAAGGACATTACTTTCGAAATCTCGATATCTGTCAAAAAATTGAAATATGAACTATACTTTAAACATATGCCAATAACAGTGAATTAATGTGGTGCCAATTAATATTATATGTTTTAATTTTTTGACTAAATCTGATAAATAATGTAATGTCCTACTTAACGTACCGAGCTGCCAACTTAGACACGGACCACTATCTTGCTAGTATGGTTCTCCGAGCGCGATTTGCTTTGCATGGAAGCATTCACCTTCGCCTTCGAAAAACTCCATGGGGGAGAGTCAATCCTAGGGCCAGGATGCCGGGCGTAGATGAGAAGTGTACACACCTTAAGAATACTGTCATTAGTGCACTGCCCTGATTCGCATAATCTACATTTTAGCGCTTTCGAGATATTCAATGATTTGTGATTTGATTTGTACTGGAGATATATGGAGAGTACATTTTTCAATATTGGTTTTAATATACTTCGACAAAAGATAGGTTTTTGCAGAATGATGTAATAGAGTATTTAGTTTTCGAGTCCAGTGTTAACCCAAAAATGACAAAAATGTAGATAGAACGTTTATGCGAGAGATCGGAACGACTGGCTTGATGACAAATGCAAACTAGCAACTGAACGTAAGAATGTTGCTTGCCGAATAATGCAGCAATCTCATAGAGCACAGGCATGCGAGATGGAATATAAAGAGCATTTCACAGTCGGAAAAAACCAGCCTGACAAATGATCTGATCTGTGAAAAAGCGGGGTCCGTACCGATCAGGAAAGTTCTACCAAATAGTCCGAAACATGATGCAGTACATTAAATATGGAGGGCCCACCTTATACCAGGATATGTATGAAATTATAATGTACGTTTGGGAGCATGAAGAGATGCTAGAAGGCAGGTGTTATATGCTTCATGCATAAGAAAAGAGATTTGACAATGTGTAGCAACTATAGGGTTCCTATAATCTCATCTACTTATAGAGCCAAGTTAGAATGATATGAAGCCATGAAAGAATTTGGAATCTTAAACAAACTGACACATTTGTGTAAGTTGATGATGATCAGATTGCTATCCAGACCGTTCAACATCTTTAATGGGCTCCGACGAGGGGATGGTCTGGCCTGCCTCCTCTTCAACCTGGCCTTGGTCGTCAAGTCTAGCCGAATACTGGCCTATGCAGATTATATTGACGTTATTGGAAGATCTGAGCTAGCTGCACAAGAAAAATTCATCCCGATCGAACGGGCGTACATAAATGAACGAAAGACGAAGTACATGATGGCAGCATCTACATGAAGAACATAAACAAATCATCAGGGTAAAGAAGCATGAGTTTGAAATAGTGCAATCCTTCAACTACATTGGGTCAATTGTTGCATCTCATAAAATAAGGAGGAAGATATACGCGAGCGGCTGCCCAAATCCAACAAAGTCAAGTCATCCACATTCTGTCAAGGCTCTTCAAATATCGAAGGCTCACCTGATTATCAAACCTTATAATATACAAGACCATAGTCTTGCCAGTGCTCACGTATGTATCCGAGCTTGGGTGCTAAGCAAAAGACACTCTGACTTTTTAGCCGCTTTCGAGACGAAAGTCTTGCGGAGAATCATTGGCCCCATATGTGAGGAAGGGCGATTGTCGAGACGCTATGAGTTGTACGCTATCTACCTAGAAGTAGATATCATTACAAAAATAAAGCTCGGTAGACTCCGGTGGGCTGGGCACCTAGCTCGTATGAGTGAAAAAGAATCAGCTCGGCAAAGCCTCTGCGGCAGATTTCACGGTAGACGACAACGAGGTAGATCTTGGTTGCGCTTGAAGGATGTCGTTGACCAGGACGCTCGGAGCGTAGGGATGCCTAATTAGGTGACATCGGCTCGCGATCGGGACCGGTGGAAGAATTTGTTGAAGGAAGCCATGATCGGACCCCGCTTGTACCGCCGTTAATGAATTGCCATAGTTCAAACAGTTACATCAGTCAAAAGCTCACGTGCCCATTTTGTACGATCAATCAAGTTTCGAACCATTTTTTTTTTTAAATCTTACTACTTTTCTGGGGCCATCTAGTATAACGCAATATTTACATTCTAGAACCCAATTGTAGAAAATATTCTTAAAAATTGCTTCCATATAATATATTTACAGAGAATGGCTGACACCAAATGCCTTACAGCAATCAATTACAGCTATCCAGGATCGTGACTCAGATACAAGTCCCCTTTGAGATTCGACAAAAAGCAATGGCTAACAAATATGTTAATGTAATTTTTCTCTAACAATATAAGCAAAGAAACCAGTCTAACAAAATTCTTATACTGTTATAGTGTAAAAAGAAAATAATACGACAATGAATGATAAAAAAAATTGTTATATAACAATGACTACAAGACAATTGTAGAATTTATTATTAAATATTGCATGAAAAAGAGAGATTTAATTTCTTGTTGTATTGGTTTAGCTATCTCAACTTATGTACGTACATTCATCTAATTTAAGTGAAAAACTTTATTCTTACAAACTAATCATCATCATATACTCTTTTAAACAATCATTTGTTTATACTACTTGACTGAATCGATATTTATTCACGCGTTAGATTATTTTGTTTTTCATAATATTTTCCTTCGAACTCACACCACTCTCCCCAAAATGTTTTTCGAACTCGTTGCAATTTAAAAAAAACATATTTGACTGGCATCAAATAATGTTACTGTTCCTTCTTAGATTTTAAGAAAATATTCGAAATGAAATTCATTGCGACACTAAAAGATAGAAAAATAAATTACCAAGAAACGAGTGAAGTAAATCGAGATATTTTTAGAATTTAAGAAAAAAATTACGATTATATAGTTGTAAAATCTTGTGTTTTTTTCTTTCGTCTTGAAGCGGTTTATTGTCTAAAAGAACAAAAGTGTACACTTTAAACGTGATTCTAGAACAATTGAATTTATAAAATTGGACTATTCAAATTTGAACTGTAGATAATTTAATTTGTGTCCTTGTTAAATTCTAGTTATGCATGACTAAGAAAAATTAAACGAAGACTTTAGGCGCTAAGTATGTAGTCATTAGGATTCTATGTGAATGATGTTCATTAAGCCAAATTATTAAAATTGCTAAAAACCTATCTTGAATTCCTTATAAATACTTTCTATTTCTGCGGATTTCTTTGTAACTGGAATTAACACCAGACAAGTGAAAGCAGCTCTTCCCTGCTCTTGGCATCTCCAGTATTCTCGCAAAAACTGTTTGCCGTGATATAGCTCTATTTTTCCCTGAAAATATGAACTAGTAAATTAGCTATTGCTTATTAAACGATTCTAAAAGTTTCGTGAAAAGACTTGAGCTTATGATGTACGAAATGGACCGTCCTAGGTTTTTTCGAAGGATGTTGATGCTCGTTGCACTGAATTAAAAGCATACAGGGAATGTTTTTTTAGCTATTGCTAATCGAAATCAAGAATTAAATGGCTGCTTTAGCTTGTTTTTCTTAAAAATTGAATGCGTCCTTTATTTTAGTTTGTTGCTATTAAGGAGCAATGTAAAATTTGAAGCAATTTTCATGAAATACTCAGTTCGAAATAACAGCTCTAAAATTTCACACTCAAGTCAGATGTATTCCTTAAAACTGTACATAAACGAATTCTATCATTTAGTTAAACATACCCCCCACTTATTTACACATTACTTTTCTCACTTAAAATTCGCACAAAGCAACTATTTCTTTTGAAGTTGCACTCTGTGTCTTGCTACTTTTATGCACGGCTTAATTAAATACAACTTTAGCTACAATGAATTTAAAACAATCGAACAAAAAAATTAACCATAACAACAATTTTTCATTACGTAAACTCTAAAATTAAGGCAAGACGAATTGATAAACCCCAGCTAATGAAATTATTGCGTGTTTTTTTTTATTTATCTATATTTTTTTTAACTAAAACTAATATACAATTAACGTGTGCGCTCTCGGATTAATGCAGATGTTTTTATGCTAAAATGACTGCATTAGTAATCGAAGAAAAAATCAAAGAGTTAAAAAGCAAATTGTTATAGAAAGTAATGAGATACTAATAAATTATTTAGAGATTGACATTTTTTCGATATCTATCATCAAGGAAGAAAATAATAAGTGGAAACATGAGAACATAACTTTAATATTAATTTTCTGTTCTGAAAATCATGTTGAAGGTTTGAAGGGTTCGGATTATCGATTTTGAGCCAAAGCAAGGAAACTAAAGTTCGAAATTTTATTTAAACCTCCATTCGGCAAACAAAATGAATTAGGCAATATTTCGTCGTAATCGTGTGTACATAATCATTCAATATAATCTTTTCCCTTTTTGCCTATATTTTATATGTAATAAAACACAATTTTTCAACGTACTATTTATTGTTTGACTCAAATATTTCTCTTGTATCTGTATATTATAAATACAAATATGAAAAAACGAAAAGAAATGAAAAATAAAAAAAACCCTCAACTATACAAATTATGCTAATAGTGTGTTTTTGTTATTCGATTTATAATTTATTATCATTAATTTTTTTTTAATAATCTGTGGATTAACCTGATCTAAACATAAATTCTTAGTCTAACTCCACATGAGCTTCAGCTGTACCTTCTACTGTAGTGTCCTTCCTTCGAAAAAAGCGAAAACTCCAGAAAAGTGTTGAAAAAGTGACCAAAGTGTTTATCATAATGAACATCGAATCAAAGAGTCATTCATTGTTTCAGCACTATGAATTTTGAAGCGGTAGGTGAAAAAGGTGACCTCTGGAGTAGATTTTAGAAACGATTTTGGATTGTTAGATCTTCCGTTTCTAGGAGTTCGCAGTGGCCTTATCTTGAATTTTCTGCTAGACACCGAGGTGTAGGCGAAACCGCCAATGAAGCTGAAAAGGATATCGACAATAGAATGGAGAACATTGAAAGGGAGGGGGATTCACTATAATTAGCACGTTTTTGCTTTTTAGCTGCTCTGATAAAATATTAAATACCTTGAATTACTAAGGGCATATGCACCTCACAATAAACTAATTTATAAATCTATCTGAATCATACATAATAGTGCGTCGCCGCCTTTAGCAATTGCGTTCGCACAACGTTTTTGAAAGCGCTACTTATCAATGAAATTGACGCAAAAACGGTTCGGACAAAGCGGCTTAGTCGGTATTACTCAGGCACAAGATAGAAGTAAATTTTTAACCGGTGTATGTTTTCAATCAAAATAATACGATAATATATTAGCATCAATTACTTCAATACATCGTAACAACTAAATTAATTTACACGCATTTAAAATTAAATTTGAAATAGTATTACATCGAATCGCTTTTATACAAACTGCATTCATATATTATTTTTATTATATTAGATATATCTCTATTATAAAACTAAACCAAAATTAGTTGGATATTCGAATACACATCAAAATAAAATTCATAATTAATTTTTATCAAATCGTTGCTCAAGAATAAAAAGAGATCAAAAAGAATCAAGATAATACTGCCAGATGTGTAACTTTTTTCTGGCTTTTCTATTTTAATGCCATAAGTTTATATTGCGTTGCGTTACAAAGGAAAATTTTGATTTGTTTACTTAATTACTTTATTTTTATATAATTTAATTTTTTAGAAGTCATTTTAATGGGAAGCTACTATAGCAACTATTTATGAAAATTGATTAAATGATCGTCTATTGCATAGTTTTAGATGCAGTCTTTTTTTGCTTCTTGTGATACACGACACATTACTACCGAGTACGTCGAACGTGAGAAATGATCAATATTTTTAAAAATCATGTACATAGCTTAACCAATATAATTTTTATTAAATATGCGAGTCTTTGACACAGCTTGTGCATCATTACTCCTTGTCACTTACTAGCATACCTATCAAATTGAAATAAAATTAAAGGATGTAAAATAATGTAGAACACGAACGCAAAAAGTTTCAAACTTTTCTCGATATTGCCACAATTCGTTTTTTTTACCATTTTATTACAATTAAAACCTACAACATATTTTACGCAACCTCCTTGCACACCATTCGCAATACCTACAACGCTAGTCGATTAGAACTTAATTACACTAATTGTCCATGTTTCTTATGGAAAAGTCAATAATTTCGACAAGACATCGTCCCAACTCTTCAATTATCATCCGTTCGGAATCCTTATCGCTCATTCGGCTCTTTGTACATTCATCCGCTTGCGCGATCATACACTGGATTGTGGCATCGACTACGTCTTGTGTTATGAAATTGTATGGCTGCTTATTTGCCAACTGCCCATCCTGCAGCCGAAGTGCCGTTGAAGTTGAGCTTGGCATAGGTCTTTCCAGAGTTTCTTCATGTGCCCGCTTCGGAGGACGAACACGTTCAGTAGTTATATTCGGTTGTGGCTGTGAATCTTCAAACATATCGCGATCCGAACGATCTTCAACATTTCGACATCCTGGAAAATTGAATGTAAAATTTGCATAGTGATGAGGTTTCGCTGAAAAAAATGGGGTAATTTGAAAAACTCACCGAAACATTTACAATTCGAAGAACAAGCGATTTTCGCTTCGTAGCATTCGCAATAGTTTTTTAAGCAACCGGATCGCTTGCAATTACAGCCTTTGTTGTGAAGACGAAGATCGCTTTGATCTTTAGCTTTTGTGATTTTCGGCCTGGTGAAGAAAGAAAGAATGATTAAAGCCACAGACACACGGACATTACGCTGAATGTTATGCAATCGTCAAGTTTTAGAGTCCGTATTAGTGAGTGTGACAAACTTTCTCCTAATAAACAAAGGCAGCTTGTAAACAATTTTTAGGTGGAAATATGGTTGATAACTTTATTGCAAATTACATTTTTTTCGTCGATCAAGCAAATCCAGTTCAGAAAAATGAACGTTGTTTGAAAAAATGTCCGCATGGACATGGTTACTTGATATTATTCAATCAAAGCTTGCTGAGATTATGATGAATTTGAAATTTTAATTTTGAAATCATTGAATCCGTTGGGTGTTCTTTGTGTTTTAAAATAATAACAAAGGAGGGGGCTATTTCAAGTGCCTCAAACTTCGAACTCTCAAATATTGGAGCTCTATTGCTACCCAGTGAATCTTCTAGCGGATCACAGTTATCATGGCCCAAATTCCAAGTAGAATCTGAAAACCTGGACGGAAAGATACGATTGCCAAAAGAAGGCCAAAAATGGGAGGTGCAAAACAGCTTCAAACCAATAACAAAGAGTGGAAAGAGCAAGGACTAAGAGTATCAGTTCAAATCTTAAGACTTAAGAAGGAAACTGGCAGAGGGAAAGGTGGCAAATTCTCCCTCCTTACCTCTAATTTCATATCCTCAAATTTAATTTTAGAGGCCTTGACCCGTAGCATGGAAGCTCTCGATTTATCTTCGGAGAAGCCGTTGAAGGAGACTCCAGTACCGAAAAAATGAGCGGGGTAGCCAGAAAACGAATGAGATTCTTCACCAGAAGCGGTATGTAGAAGGAAAGCATCAAAGAAACGGCACTCCTACCAGTAGCAACAGAGGCCAATAGGAAAAGGCCAGACCCAAGAATGGTACCAAAGAAGACAGTCCGCTGAAGATTACGAGGAGCGCAGATCGTGTACTAAAACATCCTCAACCTAGTTGATGGCAGCGACAATTAACTTATGTAATTGCCTTGAAGAGTACGAAAATGGCGATTATACCGAAAGATTTTCAAGAAGGACTTCTCAAGACTGGTAATGGATAGGAGTGGAGAGACAGTTGCTGCTCTTCTCTTCCTATCACCTACAAAGCAAGCTATATGCCCTTCAATGCAAAGAGAGACCAAAGGCTAAATGACCTCATCCATTAGAATGACTTTATGGATATTCGTGAGAAGGGGCCAACACTATAAGCCATGGAGGAATCCCTGGTTCCCAACACCAAATCCTGAACATAATCAAATACAAGCAAGTGATATATGCTAATCATAGCAGCAGGCCAGGCAATACACTTTAGAATAGCTGATGGAAAAGACAACGTTAGGTTCCGTTTAGAGCGAGTTAAGTTAATGGCCGAAAGGATAGAAGGAATGGTAGCAGAGACAATGAATAGGGCCCCACTTGCGGCTCCAGTATAGGTCCCTATTAAACGAGGAATAGTAGATGCAAAATATTAGCTATTTCAAGTGACAAACTCGACTGGCTGGTAGACCACTGTGAAAGCAAAGGAAAATGTGATAATTGACTGTGATGCCAATGCACACCACACGGCTTTGGGAATCATATGCATGGAAGAACACAGCCAGGGTTTAAAAGAATCCTGAATATTTTATAGGATGTAACACTGAAGATGCATGGAACGGATACATTGGTAGCTGCAAAACAAAAGCACAACTCCACAAAACTTCCAGATAACACAGGCTGCCACTTCCAAAAGCCGACTCATTCACTTTCAAAATTTCATTTTCCTACGGGATCTCACTCATACTAAAAATACCCACTATCCGTTGAGGTATATGATTGAACATCTGCTTCAAAATTTTGCAAACGGTATACATTTGACAGATTTTTATGTACTAATTGCTGAAATCACTCGAATTTACTAGAAAACTTAAGAGCTTTGTAATTCGAAAATTGTCTTCACAATTACCGCTCTAGTCAAGACTTAAGAATTAAAAGTTGATAATCCATGCTTTTTGGAAAACAATAAAACATTTAAAAACTCATTAAACTTACTTGAACGCATTCGGATTTCTTTCCAGGCAAATCTTGATAGCTTTCTGTCTCTCGTCCTCATACTCTAAATTATTATAACACTCCTTACAATTACAATCTTGACAGAATTCACCGTTAGCGAAACAATCACAATACAACTTCAAACATTGCGATTTCGTACAGTTACAATGCTTTCTTCGTAGCGCTTCGGGACTCGGCGAGCGTCTAGCAAACATCAATGAAAGTTCCTCCTTAGTGAATTCTTGTGGAGTATCCATACTAGTATAAGTCATTTTCGGTTTCAGAGCCGGCGGCGGATCACTAATGGTGGGAGTTAGTATAGATCGTGGTTCGATTTTTCGTATTACTTGATGAGTTGTCGTCGAGGGAAGCGAGTTCCTGTTGAAATTCTTGCTAGCAGTATTTAGAGTAAACAATTTCGATTCTGAGTTATTTTTTATCATGCTTGCTGGGTTGATCTTCTTGATTTGAAGCAGCTGTTTAGGGTGCTGTGAGGTCGGCCTTTCGCTATCATTTGAAGAGCTAGTAACCAGTTTGGTGGTCGCCGTTGCATCTTGTATTTTCCGTAGAGTGGGAACAGTTGAAATGAGCTAAAAATGAAAAAAAGAACAGTGACTAGTAGAACAAAATAGATGAAGCCGCAAATAATCAGGCTCTAGTAACTTCTTGCTGGCAAAACTTACTGTGTTGCCTTTTGTTGTCGTCATTCCCGTTTCTTTCGTTGAGTTAGCTATCGAAAAACTTGATTTTCCACTCGAGCTCATCACAATCCGTTGGTGTCCTCCTGTAAACGGTGTCTTTGTCGGGCTTGCATCTTTTTTCACTGCAGTGACTACTTTTGCACCAGATCCAGAGGAACTGGACGATAAAACACGGACATATTGCACGCCTGGTTTGCCGGGGATCTGAATAGCTTGAATCGGTCCTGCGGACGAATGCAATTTGACCATGTGCTGCGGAACAACTATTTGTTTTGTTGTTCCATCCGTTTCGGATTTTATGGTAATTTCTTTTGCAGCTACGCTTGCTGTTTTTATAGTCGACGACGTCGTCGATCCCGGTGTAGTTGCTGAAGTAGTCGTCGAAGAAGCTGGCAAGATTTTTTGGAGCCTAGTAAGCCCAGGTGAATCAGAGTTCGGTTTCGGTTTGATAAAACCTGCCTTCTGGGCTTCCGCCAACGTTAAGGACTTTAAAATCGGAGCACCCTGGAGAAGATAGATGTTATGAGTACGGAAAAATTTAAATGATTACATGAATATTAAACTTTCTTCCATACATTCATACATGCATCAATAATAAGAAATTATTCCACCTACCGATGTCAATTTGGTTTGCGCACCGATAACCGATTTCGGGCCATTCGTCGTCTTCACAATGACCGGCAATTGCGAAATATTCGAAAGATTTGTCAGATTTAGTGTCTTATTCTTCTTAATAGGGACTAAACTGCCATCTGCCATCTTTAAGACTTGAATCGTAACAGGTTTGTTGCCTGTGGGACTATCTTTTGGCGATGTAACAGTTGTTTTAGCATTAGTCGTTGAACTTGACGCAGTTGTCGTGATTTGGCCACCAGTCACAGTTTTGGTTACTGCAGCTGCTGTCGAGCCAGCGATACGTATCGGAACAGGACCCGATGGACCTTGTATGATAACCACCTGACCCGAATTCGAGCCTTTTACAGCTGCCGATATTTTTGCTGTAGTTGTTGTGGCAGTTTGTTTCGGTACGATCTTTGTTAAACTGACGATTTTCTGCTGAAGCAACGATTCCGAAGAATTTGATACAGTTGATGGCGACGACGAAACTACAGTTGTGGTGGTCTTAGCTGTTGCCCTTGATATCGTTTGTGATTCATCTTCGATAACATCCTCTGGTAACATTTCTTCGGTGGAAGTTTTAAGGATAATTTCTTGATCACTTTCAGGGTCGCTGAGGACATTGCTGACTGTAATGAGATCTTCGAAATTTAGCTCCGGCGAAGAAAGTGGGCTAGACGTAGATGCATTGCTTGTTGGAGGAGTGGAGACGTTGGCCATGGTTAAATGTAAAATATTATGACGAAGCTGGAATGAAAGATGGTTCAGATCTTAATGGAAGTGGGAATTTATTACTAATAGACAAGGCAGTTGGTGAGAATACTGAAAATCCTTAGCCACTGTCCTACTAATCGTAGTTGTCGTGAAACAAAGAGTATTTTACTAAAGAAAAATATCTTGCAGGTGAGCTAAACCTACTAAAGCACTATTTGAGGTAAGAAACACGAATTAATTTATATATACAAAAATATGGACAATTTACCCAAATGTCGGGGCAATAGGACAGCTGAATATTAATAGAGAATACAGTTTATTAATAAATTGAACCCAAAACTCAAATTAAACATAACATGGAGAAGAGAACGTAAAAGGGCATCGAAGATATAAAATCTATCGTGCCAGTAATTTAAGAGTAGACATTGGATAACCATTATTTGAAAACAAAACTCTGCGTCAAAATTTTATTCCTAGAATTTAGAATTTTCATTATGCAAAATGCTATTTTAATCAATACTAGACTTAACAGAAATTTAATTGCTTTATGCTGACTCCATGATCATTATTTCGCTCTTTCTATTGATTATCATATCAACTAGAATTTATTTTGCAATAGCCTTCAAATCATTTGGACATTTAATTTGACCATAATTAACATTATTTCTTTCGCTTGAAATTGGCGGAATATCCAAATGTCAAATTTGCCACGAAATTCAAATTCAAATCACAGGCTGGGAAATTTCCTTATTGCTTTCACAACTTAGATCATTTCGTCCATACATCATTGCACTTAGAACTACTCTCGAAATTCTATTAATCACTTCAAGGTATTTTACCTTATCGAAAAAGTCACTTTGATTCAAGTCTATTGACAACTCAATCGAAAAGATTCAGAGGAGCCCACCATTTTTCATTCACTCACACGAAACGTCAGGCATTTGAAAATTCAAGTTTAAAAATATTTATTTCCACACTTTTCACAGAACGAAAGTTCACCGTGAATTTTTGCACATGCCGAAAGTTGATCAAACGGAAATGAAATACATCGATTTTGCAATGGCATGGAACCACGAAATACGGAAAATTTCACAAAATTACAGACAAGAATTTTCAAACTACATTGAAGGTTTCTCCCGTCAGGGTGATGATGATAAAACAAATTTTCTATCGGTCATGTTGGCAAACGTGAGATGTCAAAATGGTGCAGAGGAGAGCGCGTTCAGGATTTAAATTGTTCCCTTGAGGTGTAGGAAATGAATTTATACTTATTTAAAAGCTTATTTGAACAGGTGATTATTTAATCGCCGAAAGGACAAATAGAAGCATGAATAGAAAATTAACCACATAACACTAAAAATAATCGTCTAAATAGTCTTCGATTATATCAAATTTGATTAAAAATTAGTGCTCACGCAAAATACTGACATGCATTTATCAAAATTAGATATATTTAAGATAACAATAGTATATAAAAAGCAACTCACAAATTCAGAAAAAAAAACTGAAAATTGGCAAAAAATAGAATCCTCCTACCAATTGGGAAATTTGAGAGAGCAGGAAAAACACTGAACGGAAACATGAGAGTCAGATCTGTCAAAATGAGGGCTTTTTTTTTGCTTCGATAGCGACGACGACTAGAAAGGCGACGTATCCATGGTGTGTTTGTATTGTATTCGAAGAGCCCGCAAGAAGGGGCGAAACACTGTAGATCGAGTGTACTTCTAATTTGATTATTCATTTTTGCTTGTAATATATTTGGATTAATTCGGTCCGACAAATAGCGAAGTAAGTAGTCTCGCGATTGTACGTGCTCGTTGACGAAGTTTGATTACGATTTATTCGAACGCGTCGCAACTGATCAATAAGCTGTTTCGTTAGCCAGAGTAGTGGAAGCAGCAGGCGCATGCAGTCAATCGGTGTAAATATTCCAATTGGTGTCGTATAACCGAATAAAATTTTACGACTAGATATTGTCCAGCAGCCGTGCTTCACATTCCACTAGTTTGTTGGATCGCTTTGATTTGGTTCGTATTAATTTTGTCGCTCCTCACACAAATCAAATTCTTCTGGCAATTGTGCTGTAAACGAAACTGCCAGTCAGTCTTCTCATTGTTGATGAATTAAGAAATTGTTGTGTGCCTCAATTGGTCGAGCCAGTGTCGTTGTTGGTTCTAGTGGTTTCGGAGTAAGTGATAGGAAGTGTACAAAAGCGGGTAGTCGAGAAAAAGATCGGCAGAAACCATTCGCTGTGAATAATTTTTGAATAAAATCATAAGCAGGACATATATAAGAGTTTCTTTTTCGAAGTGATCTGAGTTGTTTTGCAGTAGTGACTCCTCGCCGTGTTGCAACCCAATGCTTTAATGAATGTCTCGATGGTGAATTAAACGCGAAAATGAAAGTGCTGTGCGGCGAATAAATAATTAGGTTTTGTTTCGTTCGAAGGCTACGGCTTGCAGTGAAGAACTCTTGCAATACAGCATAGTGAATCGTGCACGAAAATTGTTTACGTCCGATGTGCCAGAGTCAATATTGAATAGCTGTCATGCTAAAGGGTACTGCGAGAACGGGTTGAATGAATGGTCGAGTGCTCAGCCTCAGACACAGACGCTTGACAGTTTTAATACATACAACAACAAATTCCTGCTTGCACAGCACGGCGCGACTTCGACCCTTGGAAATTGTTGATGTTTTGGGGTCAAAGGAGTTGAATGAATAGGATTTCATAGCAAAGGACATTTATGAGCTTCCACAATGCATTTTTCAATACCAGATACCCAGGAGTTTTACAATGAGACGACAGGATCGACATACACGGTAAGTCAATATTGCGCCCTTACCCTAATAAAATAGTTCCTATTTGAAATTGAGAATGATTAATATTGCACATTGAGCTAATGGTCTTATCAATATTCGAGGCATTGTTTATGGTAAGGTACCAATTTAATCTGAATATTGTACTGCTGTCAAGATTTTGAAGGGCAAATCATCGATAATGCTAATACTCTGGGCGATACTTGGCATTTATTTTTTATTAATAAAATTGCCATGTTGATAGTAAACTGTAATCTCAAGAGGATTCAGCAAACATAGATTATATACTTAGAAAAGCAGCGAATACGACCGGATTCAAGTCTGATGACTAAGGCTAAAGGTTACTTCGTTCACAATCAATACAAGGTGAAATTTTCAGTTCCTCGCCTTATCTTGCTCCTGATTTAAATCAGGTATTTACCTGCATATAGCCAGGTTTTCTCCTGATTTAAATCAGGTAGGTACCTGCTTACAGCTAGGTTTGCTCCAAGTGTGATGCAGTCGGTGATCTGCGTACTTGACTACTCAGCTTCAATTTATAAATTATATAAATGAGTCTAAATTCGCACTGTAATCATGTGGTTTCATTTGAAACTTACTCAAGCGTTGTCGATTTTAGTAAATTCCCCATGTTTTTGGTTCGCAGCACTCATATATTTTGCTGAGAATCAATAACATTGTTGTTCGAAACAGGTACTTAAATTTAAATCATTGTTGTGCCTCTGCGACGTGCATACGAATAACCAAAACGAATTGATTTAGTTTTTAATGAAAGCATTTTAAATCTTTCAGCTTTTTCCCGGTATTTGTACAAGATTCAGCTATACAGTATAAGTGAAAATCATATATACATGTAAGAATTTATGTATATGTAATATAATATATCTGTGAATGAAGTGAAATCAATATATCAAACCACAAGAAATTGCAGGCTTTATATATTCAGTTGAAAATAAGCAGATGCTGAAGAACTCAAGATTGTTTGCAAACAATTTTCTTTTGATGATGCGAGTAAAGTGGTAGGGGGTGTGCTAACATAAAGATGCTTTGTTTTCCCCAGTTTCGGCACCTTATTGCACGCATCTATATTTTTTGAAAAAAAAGCTTTGTTTTTCATCGATATTTCGTAAAATTTTGTACGAAGAACATTGCCCAGCAACAAAGTCTTCTGAAAGAAAGGTGGCTTACATCGAATCTGGTAGTTTTGTTTTTTCGCGGAATTATTGTTGATGTTGGTCCACTGATTATTCGAAATTATAGGTGACGGAAGTCGGTCGCAACATTGTTTGAAAATCCAAAATCGTCGACATTCGTTTAAAGCAATATTGCTATGCAATTATACAATTTGAAAAAAGGAAAATTTTGAAAGTCGGCAATTATTGACTCCAATTGGAATTATAGAGACCACCTTTGATTCAAATTGTGGCAACTTAAGTCTACTAAAGTAACAGTTCAGGATCAAAATTGAGAAAAATGGAAAGAACGGAAATTTTCCGATATTCATCCTTAACAACTCAGAAAAAAATAAGAACTACTACACGTAAGGATCAATGTCTAAGGTTACTGAATTAAAAGCATAGAATGACATTTTCTTTTACAATTGGTTAGAATTATTCCATTTATAGTGCATACAAATCTCACTCATCTAAAATAACTTCCAGACACAACTCTGAAACATCTGTTCGTCGAAGCCCTATTTTAATCTGTACCGGACACTCGATAATATGCAAAAACATAGTCGGCATTTAAGCTGTTGACTCTTGAACCTAATCATGCCTGTGTTTGCATAAATTAAAATCACTTCAATGCTGGGTCGGTTTCAGCATTTCGCTTCGAACTAACTGCATATATAGCTTCAAAGCAAACGAAAGAAAGATCGTCGCTTTGCATATCTCTGAAAAAGAATTTCGTGTCGCTAGTAGGTTTGAGACATTGTTGCACAATCTAGCGCCCACTTCATTCCTGTCACGTTTGTCGATCACCCACAAACAAGGCATTACTAAATATATACATTCATTTTTGGTGGTAAACTAATCAATGGACTGAGTATTATTGGTCGATGGCCTTATAAATACCGCAACTGTTCTCCGTTTGATATACATTTCGCATCCATAAATCTGCCAAAACAAGAGAAGACATTTGACTTTTTGGGTAAAAATAATATTTGCAATTAACCATGTATAATTTGGACCTTGATATTTTTCCAACCAACATCCAACTCAGACTTTGTGGGCTTGAGTAAATATGGTGATGAATAAAATTCGGATATTTTATCAGCGTCAGAATATGATGTCATCGGCTTTTAGTGAAAAGAAACTAACTATCCTACGTCTGAAAATGAAATGAATGCACTTCGAACGGGTCAGTATTTGTGTGACTCGCAAAATTCTACGTTGAATGCTATGAATCTCAAAAAGTCTTATAGCGAAATGTCGTGTGAATCAAGCGGATGATGTTTTAAGTGGCGAGACCACCTTGCAAGGTGAGCGACTTGCTCCGACCAGTTGGTGTTGTTGATTTGTTTAATTTCCTGGCATTCGAAATATGTCTGTAGGTAAATTTTTGACTGAATTATGTAATGGACAGAGGCTTGCTTGAAGGACATGATGAATGCTCGAGTTCACCAAACAGTTTTCATAACGATCATATAATTTAATTAACACTGCCTAATTTCGAATCCTCAAATCAAAAGTATCTATTGCTTTCATTGCATCTGCCTGTATATATAATCTCAAACGAAAGTCAATGCACTTTTGACATGACTCAATCCATTAGCTCAATTAAAATCACAACAGCACACGCAACGTACGAACCAACCAACCAATCGACCACCACATAGCTTTGTTCATTTCACGTTCGAATTTGAATCGAATCAAATCATTTCGAATCGATTTTCGTGGAGTGTAGTATCCCCCAGTACAAGATTCCGTGATATACAAATCGATATTTCATGCTGGTACACACTTTGTGCATTTCTGCATATTGTGGGCGTCGAACGTTAACGGGAACATTCATTCGTATATTTATACATTTATACAGAAATAAGTACGTTAAGTAAAAAGATATGATAGATTTCCATAAAAGTAACGAGGCTCATATTCGCATATAAGTTTAATAGTTTATATGCCCATAGAAATGATCATATGAATGGTGTTTGTATTTAAGGTAGCGGCAAGCGAACGAGAGAAACTGTAAAAGCAACAGATGGTACTAAGTATGGAAGTGAGCTGTTGTAAATTTTGCTGTTGCCTATGCTAATGTAATGTTAGCGATTGTAAAAAAAATGATCAAACAGCTTTATTTGCATGAGAAATGTTTTAAGATCGAGTTTATGACCCCGTGTTAGAGATAAAAGTGGTCTGTAGAAAATGATAGGGAGGTCGTAGATATGAACCTATGCATTGTTGATGTTCTTGTAATCATTTCCATGGGTGATGTTTTTATTACTTATTCTCGTAGAAAATTGGTATTAGAACCACTTTGGCCATTTATTTATTTAGAAAAAAATTCAACAGATAGAATCCAATTTTAGAATTGACAATAAAAATAAGAAAAATAATTACTACAGAAAAAAAAAGTGTGAAAAACGATGTAATAAAGATAGGAACAATCTATATTGCAAAATTATACTGTATACCTAATACAATTTTTTAAGAACTTTCTAAATAAATCTAGTTTCCGAGACAGATTTCGGAGTGCCATGAATTGCTTCGCGAACAGAAACGTTTCTACTGAGGTCAGATTCGACTCTCCTATAGAATAATTTAATTCTTGGTGAATATCAAGGTGGTTTCAGACGTGGAAGATCGACAACTGACCAAATATTTACGGTCAAACAAATTTTGGAAAAATGCTGGGAATTCAACATTGATGTCCATCAAATATTCGCCGACTTCAAACAAGCGTACGACAGCATCAACCGAACTGCATTATATAACATCATGCTGTAGTTCGGAATCCCAGCAAAGTTGGTACGACTGGTGAAAATGACCATGACCGACTCCACGTCACAAGTGCTGATTCAGAATAATATGAGCAACTCGTTTTCGACGAATACAGGGCTAAAACAAGGGGATGGATTAGCTCCGGTACTCTTTAACTTAGCGCTTGAGTATGTCATCAGAAAAATCCCCGTTGACACGAGAGGAACTTTATTATTTAAGACGACACAGCTAGTAGCTTACGCTGATGACATCAATATTATGTCACGTTCGTTCAACGACGCCAAGGAAGTATTTGTAGCTCTAGACGAAACCGCCAAGGAAGTTGGTCTTCAAATTAACGAACAAAAAACTAAAGTTATGACTCAATCAAGGAAAAGGACGCCAATAAGACAAAACATAACGATAGGGGACTATAACCTTGAAAATGTAGACAAATTCGTGTACCTAGGGACGAACCTCTCGAAGGATGGGAATGAGCTTGACGAAATCAAACGACGGATTCAATTAGCCAATAAGACATTCTTTTCGGTGCTTCCGACTTTAAAATCTCGATGCGTACACAGAAATACGAAGCTCCGCATCTATAAAACAATTATTAGACCTGTGCTATGCTACGGAAGTGAAACCTGGACGCTGACCCAGGCATCTGAAAAAGCCTTAAATACGTTTGAGAGAAGGGTATTGCGAAGGATCCTCGGTCCAATACGGGAAGAAGATGGATGGCGAATCAGATGCAACAACGAGTTGTATACCATATATGACGACCCGGAAGTCTCTACCGTCATACGACTCCAAAAATTACAATGGGCTGGCCACGTCGAACGAATGAGCGACAATCGAATCCCCAAAAGATCTCTCAAGGGGCGAGCGAGGGGAGCCAGGCCAGTCGGTAAGCCGCGCAAGTGATGGGAGGACTCGATAGATGCTGACAGCAGGTCACTTTTGGGAGCACCGAACTGGAGGACGCGGTCACTGAACCGAGACGAATGGAGGCGAATTATTAAGGAGGCTAAGGCTCGATTCGGGCTGTAGTGCCCCGATGATGATGATAGAATAATTTAAAGAGGAAACACTGATCTAAGAAAAGCCGCCGTGATTCCAGAGACGATCACTGTAAAGACGGTAATGAAGCCGAAAGTTAAAAAACAAGTTATGAGTAAATCTCTGCTGAACAGATTACAGCGTATTATTCAGGTAAAAAAGTGTGGACACAAAATTTGCCAGCAACATTCAAGTACGCTATGAACAAAGGGTTAATTGATCGGTCGATTGCATGGAGTGACAACTTCCTTGGTCTATTGCGTCTCCTCTGCGTTATGTCCTGGATAGGATATCTTTCTTGACGGGACATATGTTATGTTTTTTTTGCAAGGAAGTTGACCTGTCAATGCTCCGCGGAGGGCTTTTATGCCGCTTTTGCAGAGCCACTGCTTCTTTAGGTCTTTTGTTGTAGAAGTTAAGGTATTTTTTTCGGCTGTTTCAAACCCTGAAGATTAAGCCAGTAGCGTTCGATCTATTTCTTCCTCCACGGTTTAATTTCCTTGTCCGCGTCTGCATTAATAAAGTCCCAGTACGAAGTAGGACCTGAGAAGGTCATTAATTTTCCTCCTTCTTGGATTTTTGCATCAGCTTCTCCGTTTCCGTGGTGCCCCTCATCGCCGTCCATATCAACTCTAGGCTGTTCTGTGTCCTTATTTCATTTAAGGTCTCTCGCCTCTAAGTCTATAGCTGAATCTATGTAATTACAATTGAGGGCCTTAAGAATTGTTTGGCTATCCAATTGGATCTTAATTCTAATCCTTTTAGTGCTCCTTGCCTTTATTCCAGCTGTGTGGCAGTATGGAATTTAGTTCTGCTTGATAGATATGGTGGCCTTTTTTGGGAGAGGGTTATGTATTTTGCACTTGAATTCTACGATATCTACTCCTACTCCACAATTCATCTTTGAGCCATCCGTATACCACATTTACTTGTACCCCTTTGTACCAAGAAAGTGGGCCATTCGCCCATTTGTTCCTTGATAGAATTGTGACGTTTAACCTCTTCCCGAAGGCTGCTTTGGTCTTTATTTAATCGCTGATGTTAAACATTTCCATAATGGGCTTGATATCTTCCAGGATTCTAATCTGGCTTTCTAGGTCTCCTAATTTGTACCTGTAGGCATATTGTAAGCTAACAGCCTATTTTGCTACTTCCTCTTGAATTTTGAGGTAAAGCGGTTCTAGATTTAGAAGGGAAATATTTGCTCCTGTAATCAGCAAGCAGACCATCCTTTGAAGCTTGTTGAGCCTATTAACAGCAGCCTATTCCACCATAATGCTTTTCCATATAGGATGATAGACCGCACCAAGTGTTTGTACGCCCAGAGTGTCTGCCTCAGAGATAGCCTTAGAGATAAAAAGATTGGAAGAGTGGGAAACAGGAAGAAAGAATCATAAAAGCACTGGATGATCTGATGATGAAATCCGATAATTTAAAGATTTTGGCCATGACATATAAGATATGCTTATCAGCTTTAAGCTTCGGCTCAAATATTACACCATGGTACTTGAAATTGTCAACAGCATTAAGAGAGAAGTCAGAAACAGAATAATATAATTGATTTTTGATTTTGATGTACTTGAGCTGTAGTGTTTTTTTTTATTTACAGGCATTTTTTTTTTTTAACCCTTTGGCGACAGCGTTGGTTTTATTGAATTTCTGGGTACGCCTATATTTCTGTGGAAACAATTTAATTTGAAAAACCATGTATAGGTAATATATGAAATTAGTCAAATTTGTAGCTTGATTATGTTTTGGAAATTTTTTCCCCATGTGCGCGCCAAGTGCCTAAAAGTAGCTTAATAAAATATAAAAAAAATCGAATTGCATTAACTTCCTATAGAGGCATCAGGTCATTACGAAATTTGTAGGACTCATTGATAAGCATAAGAAATACGTCTATTGGATTGCTAGTTGATGTGCGGACGATAGGCATGTATACTAAAAAAAAGACCCTCGTAAATAACAAATTCGGCAAAAATAGCACTATAGATGGGCAAACCACTAACAAGTAAGATATCAATTCGAATTCAGAACTGTACGTAGATCATTACCTAACACTTTTAGTGCACAGATTATGAATAAGTACTTCAATCAATCATGTTCCGGGATTTTTGTGATTTTCGTTAAGAATATATGATGAAATAAATTCTCTATTATAACAGCTTGCTGAGCCTTAGTGGTTTATATCTTTCTAGACCACAATGATTATCTTAAGCATTTTGGGTTAGATAAATTTACTACATCTAACCGCATAAACGCGATCTACATGCACATGCTCGCATGTAAATGCAAACTTTAATAGCTTGTATATAAAATAAAATAATAAAATAAAACAGAATATTCTGCTTCTGCTTACTTCAACGAGTCATATGTTTACATAAAGTACTTATTTGATTTTTTATTTGATAAATCGTAGAGAAGCCATCGTTGTTCTGTTTAGTTTCCAAACGCCGAGTTTATTTTCGAAAAATTCACATTTTTCTTTTAGTAAACATGGAACTCGGACGAATGGAAAGTGATCTTGGACGAAATAAGAATATGTGCAGTTATACACATATATCTTACAACATGTATTCACTTAGTCCCCTGGAACAGTATTTGAGTACATCCGCTCAGTTGAGTTACACGTATCTATTCGTCTATCTAACCTTATAATTAGAATGATTTCATTAAGCCGACTTGAACTTTGGTCCACATTTCGCTTGTGAGTGTAATAAAATTAAGTATTATTATAAGATTGCTTGACTCCAACCGACTTGGTAAAATGTTTTTCGGCTATTTGTTTTGAAAACGAATCAAATTTGCGGTGTTTTATATGCTCTGAGTTTGTTTGTAAGTGATTTTTCAATTATAATTTAATGAAAATGATAAAAAATAAGTTGATAACGATTTTCAGTCAACTGAACATCTTCTCATGTAATTTTTAGTTGCGTAAAGAAAATTCAAATTCTCTGAGCGAAACGTCGCCGCTATTGATGCGATATATTTTTTATTGACTTACGATTTTTAATTAGTTATGATAATACGAAACCATGCGTAACGGCGACTATTGAGCTCAAGTCCCGTTCGTGATTAATGCTTTCGATTAGCGAGTTTATTGCTGATGCTGAACAGAGCTTTGATTATTTTTCCATTTAAAACATTAACAACTATAAAACAATTTCCCATTTTAGAATAGCAACCTGTAGCTACTTGTGAATTTTGAATGGCTCTCTTGCAATTTCTTACTATTATCCTTCGTAAAGCTTCACATACTTGTATCAATCAAATGAATAAAATTCTTGAATATTTTAAATCATATTAAAAAAAATGAATGATAAAAGATGCTTTAAGATTAAACCACTAAAAGAAAACAATTCAAATAGAAATTAAAATCAGGAAAAAGTAAACAGAAAAATGTTCAAAAAACAAAAAAACAATGTTATGGCGACAATAACTCTGACCGATTTGACCTGTGCGGTCTCCGAACTGATATGATTTGCGAACGTTAACGAATACAATTTTGCTAGTCTGTCATCTTAAGAATATAATTCAATTTGAATAAATATTATTGTTGTTGGGGCAAGGTTTGTTTTGTTAGCTGCTTTAACTTTATTATGGAAAATTTAAATTAAATTAAAATAATTAATTCAAGCTTTATAGCCTTTAAAAACAAATATATTTAACTCAAATATCATTTTTTTCTTCAGAAGTTAAAAAGAAAAATTAGCACGCTTAAACCCATTCAGAGTCCTGGGTGTTGGAAGTGGTAGAGACATCATTTTCATAATCGTAATTTTCACGAACGTAGAATGATAAGTCCCACAATTTACTTTCTTTGTTCCTGATTTATCTTGTTTATCTAGAACTAGGTTAGCTCAAAGCATAGTATCTGAATTCGAAGCAGGACACCCTCCACACTATTAAAGCTTCCACTAGGAAGAGGCTAGAAACTAGATATATTTCAAGCTAAATATGTTTCGATTTCTTGACAGATATTAATATTTTGAGTCATAAAGGTTATTGATTTGTGATCACGGTTCCCTTCTTGTCTATAATCGCATAGACAACGTATATTGTCTCTAAAGCTTATCAAAGCAGAGAATAATTGATACGGGAAACTTGTCTATCCGATTATAGACAAGAAGGGAACCGTGATCACAAATCAATAACCTTTATGAGTAAATTATTTCCATGGATATAAGTCGGAGATGTTAAAATTTGTCACAACCAGCGTAAATAACAATTAATGATTTCCAACTGCAAGTGGTCACACCAGTCAAGTATGCACTGTGTGCTGGTGTCTGATGAAAATCAGTGCATGCTTTCGAAACCACTTTGTCAAATAAAATTTTTCAAGATAAATAACATTTTTTTCAATTTTAATCATCCCGCAAAAACAATTCCAATATTTTGAGGTTAATTTGCCATCTTCTTCAGTGCCTGTCAGAATTTGATCTTTCGGTTAAAATCTTTAGAAACTGTATGTGTATTTATTAGTCCGTTTATTTAGAACCAATTTTTCTTGGACTAATATTAACTCTTCTCCTGTTTTTTTTTGACAAACGGAGAAGCAGTGGATCCAGTGGCAAGAGGTTTTGGTAACCGCTCACATAAGAGGTTGTACCAACCAGGGCTGTAGAGTGGCTCTCTATATTTAAAGCGCTTTAAATTAAATAAAAGCTAGGCCGCCGACTCCACAACCCTGGCTCTAATACTGATGATTTTGGCTAGGATGCAACCATAGAAAGAGTGATGCACCCCTTGCTTGATGACTGTCCTGTTGGCAAAACCTTCTGCCTTGAGTTGTGTTTAGCGGACTCATGGTGCTTGGATCTAGAGCTCTTACCTTTATCATTCGTATATAATTTCTCGACCCGTACTTACTGATCCTCTTACAAGCCTCGAAGAAGGGCACCACCTTATTGTTTATAATGAAGGCAACCTCCCGTCAATTTTCAACAGGTTCAATTTTAGCCATCCTCGGAAATAAGGACTAAAGAGCCTGACGATCTGATGACTATGAAGATAGAAGCAGGAGTCTTTCACTCTGCATCTGGGCTGACTAGGTATTGCATTCTTCAGCAACATCTTTAGTTTGTTGAAAATGCGCCAACAAGATAGTGGTCCAAGTGGTTCTCGTTATGTTCAAACGTCGGCAAAGTGGCGGCGATAAGTAAGCACATGGTCTATTTGGCTGAAAGTGGGCATATCTGGTGACACCCAAGTAAACTTGTGGATATCTTCCAAGCAAATTAGGGACACCCGCCGACCACTTTTTATCGCGCTGGTAATTGGATTACACGCAATTCACTATCTGTATTCTCGTACAAGCTATTGAAATCAACATAATGATTGACAATAGATGCGGGTTGAAATTACATAGTATGATTTTGACGTCTTTTCCTGGTCAAGCATTGAGAGCTCGTTCTGTCGTTAAAGAAGATGTCCTTTTTTCAGCAGGAAATTCCTTCGTAGTACCAAATTTAGTATTGCTGATGCTATAGAATTTGCCGCTTACCCACAGAGTCCATAGCATTTTCAACCTGAATAAAAAATCTCTTCTCTAAAATAGTCCTTTTATATCGTATTTCGACTGACTGGCTTGCAGCATTTAATCTAAGAGGCGCACAGTTCATGATAGAATGCGCCAATCATCAGTTTTTATTCCTTGTCAAGTCATCTGCTGCTCTGGAACCTTAGTCATAGGCCCAACACGAAAAATGTGGTTACCTCCTTGCATTTGTTCTTCTTCATTTTTTTTGTGAGAAGATTCCACGTTCGGTGAGAACAGCGAAGAAATTCTTGCATTGGAGTTTGCCAGTAATACTGACGTTGTTGCGATAGTAATCATTTGTCTGCATATAGTGCTGAGTGACTCAGAATGTCGCCCTTCAGACTCATACTCAAGAAGTCAACCCACACGGACACTTCAGCCACACATCACAAATCGCCATAATCTGAATTCTTTGAGCTGGAGCTATATGTCGGTCAGGTGCAACTGCCCCAATTGTCCTGCATATCGCACGACCAGCTGCTCAAACAACCGCCAGGTTACTATAGTTTTTACGTAATTGCAATTTCCTCTACTTAATAGGATCAGGTCATTGATTTTTACATTAAATATAATACGAATCTTCCTATTTTCGAATGAAATAATTTTTGGCCCGAATATTTCATACAAAAAATTTGTTCGCATTAATAAAATAATGAAAACAATGCACTTACTTAAAATTATAAAACCCCTAGTCCAACGCTATACCGCCAAAAACATTATTATATAATTCTACCCATAATCACTTGCTCATTGATTGCAACAAAACATTATTACAGAAGATATTGCAAGTTGTCGACATCGTGAGATGATCATAAACTTAAACTTAATTTCAATATTTCGCTCCCATAAAAATGGAATGAAACCAGCAGTTTAATGTAGTGCAACGTAAATTAGCTTTGTTTGTTTCTATTATTAGTTTAACAACGAGCTAACTGAGCTTTATGATTTGGTTTTGTCGAATCGAATTTCATAACAAGCATATCTTTGAGATTTATGCAAATTAATGAGCTTTGTAGGTGCTCGATGCTAAGACGTGAGAAAGTTCGATATGGTAGGCAGTTTAATGCTCATGAGAATTGAATGTGTGGTTGTTTGTGGTGTGAAAATCATGTGGGAACTACTATTGCAGTAATTGGCATATAATTACTAATCCAGATATGGTTTCGAAGTTCTCCATTACACATGCAAAGTTTTAATGATTACCAAATGAATCTTGCCACAATATTGTTTGCGATATGATTTCACCAAAAAAAACCCCTTATGTATCTAAGATTTTACTTCAAATAATACTCAGTATTTACTTTTTTTGATAGTGTTGTATGTAATAAATTATTTCTTTCGTTCAAAACTAAATACTATGTTAATATTTTAGGGCTACAACATCTACATCAATGGCAACTTTCATTGCTGCTTGCGCTACAAACAACTTCACAGTTTGCATGAACAATTGAAACGATCTCTCTCAAATCGAATCGAATTGCCTGCGTTTCCGCCAAAAAAGCTCTTACCTCTAACACAGAACCAACTGGAAAATCGTCGATCATGTCTAGAACGTTATGTGCAGCTAATTGGACAGGATCCAAATTTTTCAAAATCCGATTTGCTTCGAACATTTCTCCTGAACGCACAGCAAGAATCATCGCGTATCGAGACGCGAGAAACGATTCTAGACGTTTATCTAATGAATAACTATAGGATACCGATAAATTGTTATACGACTGAGTGTTCAACGAAAATCCTGGAGAAAGCTTGCCATAATATCGACTTACCCGGCGAATATACATATTATTTTTCGTTGTTTCTGATGCGTAAGGAACGCGACGGACGCGTAACACTTATAAGGAAACTGATGGACTTTGAGTCGCCATATATATCACAACGAATTATAGATGATTGCAAAATAGTAATTCGTAAGAGGTAAGCAAATGTTTAAAGATTCTTTACTTCTTACGATGACATTATGTATTTGCAGCTATTGGGACCCACGTTATGATTTGCAGCTGATGCAAGATAATATCGCCTTAAATCTACTCTACATACAGACTGTTAGTGATATTGATTGTGATTGGATAATTGCGACGCAGGATGTAAAAGATCAGTTGGCATCTTTACAGGATCGAGGAAACAAAAAGGAGGTAAGATTGCATTTTAGATATGCAAACTTTTCTACCTTTCAAAGTCGAACATATCGAAAAATTTATTACCATAATTTTATCTGCATTTTAACCAGATATTTTCACCTCAACATCCTATTTTTTTACAGTATTTAGAAATAGCAAGAAAACTACCATCATTCGGAACAATACAATTTTCAAATGCTATTGTTGACTATCCGGAGCAAAATACTGTAGCTACAATTGTGATAGGTAATAAAGAATTAAGTATACGTACAAATATCGGATTAAAGATACAAGAGACTAAATTCAAAGTGACTAGAATGAGATGTTGGCGAGTCACGACAATTCATAACGTAAGTAGTTAATTTCAAATCTGCAATTTTTTTATTTTTTCCAAAGGGATTGAATGGTTTGAGTTTTAATTTTTGCTATTGTCTACAGAATGAAGAGATTTCATCTAACTCGTCAATCGAGAGTCAAATACAGAATTTAGAATTGTCATTCGAATATCTAATGACAAAGAACTGCTTGAAATGGATCACAATATCCAGTGAACAGGCCATGCTGATGTCTGTTTGTTTGCAAGGAATGGTCGATGAATTGTTGAATCAGAAAGATGGAAATGATTATTATAATGCACAGGTAAGTGTGGATTTTATTACCTGATACTTTTTGTGTATCTTTTGATTATTTGAACTCAGAAGATACATATTTTATTTCGAATCACATATTGGGACTTGAATAAGTTCCCGCTGGTTTTTCGTTCAAGTAAATCCTTTGTTCAACTAATAAATACAAAATAAATTAGAATTAAAGTATTGACCGTTACTGATTGCACCAGCATGTTCATAATTTGGCTCTTATCCTTTTGAGGAAACCGCAAATCTCTCGAAATTCTAGTCGACACACATTTCAGTGTGCCTAATAAACGATTATTGACTTTTCAATTGGAACAGTAATTTTATTGAAATAATCGTCACCGTTTATATTGATTATTTTGAAATTTTTCGTTTCAGACTCCATGCACAAATATCACACCGCTATCCTATATTCGAAGAGACGGTGGGGTTAGTCACCGAATATCAGAGTCCAGTTCTTCCGACACAATATCAAGTTTGGTAAGCACTGGACACATTTATAACCTGAAGAAAAGCATAAACCATCTCTTAACTCATTTAATCTTTATACAATTTCAGAACGATATCGACATGCCAATACAATCACCGTCCGAGTCATTTTCAATGCGTAATAAAATCCGCAAGAAAATTTCAACAACAGTCTTCTTCAAAAACGGTCGAGAGTCAGTTCAAAACGAAGCGTTTGAAGGAATCGGTGACGATGATCTTTAATAGTAGCGCGCTATCTTCAGTTTTTAAGTGTAGCATGAATGTCTAAAGAATTACAGAAATTAAATTCAAAATAATGTCGATATGAAATATCTGAAGAAATATTTCTTCGTATATACAAACATAGGGCACATATATGAATCTTGTTATGTACGTATGGCGATCATATTAAAAAATAGGTTAATAAGATTTCTACACATACACAAGTCAGGAGTCGCACAACATTCAAATACAGTAACTGATAAGCGCATAGAAACTAATTGAACGTCTATAATAGGATAAATATGTAAGAAAAAAGGAGAAAAATGTGGTTAGATATGAATCTTTTTTTTGAATTTTCATAAAAGTGAACAATGTAATACATTGTGGGATATTCGATTTGACCTCATCATAATAAAGACTTGAAAAGCAACATCGATTTGTAAATACTTTACATATCCTTTTTATAAAATACATTTGATTATGTATTCTAATAATGTAGCAACAATCTAGAAATAATCTTAATCGATTAATAAATACCCAGTATGCTTAAAAATGATGATTCCAATGTTCTTCAAATAGTTTGCTGGTAATAAAGAGTCCAAGACTAATGAAAACCACTGATTTTTCGGCAACAAATGTTCATAACGTTCAAAGCTAATTGGTGGCTGTTGATTTGTAATGCAAATTACTTGTTATGAAAATATTTCAATGGGAAAATAAAATCATTTATTCATTACACTCATTGGCTAATATGTAAAATCTTATTGAAATTTATAAAATTGAAATGTTCATATTTATGTTGTAAAATTGATTAGAATAAGTTCAAAATAAGTATCAATTGATTTCTTTGATTCGATCAAATCTATCTTGTTGCTGTCAATTTCACTGTGCCAAATGTTTTTATTTTAAAAAATAATAAAATTACTAACGATCTACAATTGTTTTGAATTTTTGGAATGAAATTTGTTGAAGATATTTAAGCGAAAGAGTTGTATCAGTGATATGCCTCAAATGTTTTTTTCTATATAGCTACACTATTTTGTTGACATTTGAAAGTTGTATTTTTACAGCAAGAATTTTTTACAGTTAGTGATTTCACAACTCAGTTTTCTTTCACTGTTTTACCAAGCACGATGTATACCCAGATCAAAAGTCGCCGAACTTCGGCTTCCATAGCATTAATATTATCGGATATACCATTCGAATGGACTATTTTAAACCATTTCTTATCCAACTTTAACTGTGCTCTTCTGATAATTCTGAAGGAATATCGCATACTTATCGAAAAGAAAGCATTGAATATGTCCAAAACGTCCACACTAAATTAATTCAAAGAAAACCAAATTTTTTTTTTAATTTAACTCGCATCTAATTTATTTTTCACGCATCTTCTCCTTTGCTTTAAACATATTTATCAACATCACGAATCCAACTTAATGATTCTTATTCCATTCCTCACGTTCTTCACGCTCCCGGATGACTTCCTCCAGGTATGGTTCCAAATATTTCGTGTCATCCTCATACTTTGTCCATTCCTCTTTGGGCAATATTGATTTGCTCATCGACAAGTGAATGGCACGCATTATCCTATAGTTGCGTTCGTCGTAAATTTTGCGAGGTAGACGACGAATGGCTTCCTTGACATCTTCGGTTTCATAGAGACAGTCGTCTCGATGAAGACCTGAATCAATAGTTTAAAGGTTAGGATCACACAATAGAGAACAATTTCAGGAGAAATCATTTGAATTTCTTACCGTATTGGTTGAATCCCGAAAGGTTGTATGCCCATTTTCCGAAAGCGGCTTAAATAAATTGGCAATCATTAATATAGTAGTAACACAAAGGGGTTGAAATTATGTAACAGCTGACATGAAACTAGAGCTTTCGCATCATATTCCAGCAATTGAATAATCGATGCAATTTGTTGCTCAAGTAGTTTTAATTAAATAACTTGGAACTTACAGAATGCTCTGGGTCCTTTTCGTGCAATGTATCCAGCCATTTTTCTACTTAAAATTAAGGAGACTCGACGGGCTGTCAAGTTGGATAGTGCAATAACCAATGAAAAAGATGCAAAGTGTATACGGATAGGGGATTGTGAGAGTGACAGGGAAATTTGTACCAGCTGATGAAAATCGATAATGCAGTCAAGGAAAGTTCGGTTTGTTTATGGGATTGTGAAAATTCATGTCAAAGTAGTGAAGGAGGATTGAAACGATTTTATGAAACATTTCGATATTAAACGAAAATTGCATTTGAGTTAGGTTGAGCAGAATCGTTGCAAGTAATTTTAGTTACGTTTCTAACTAGATTCAGCATGTGGTCGAAGTTTTAATATGTTAGAGTTTTAGGTTATGACAAGACAATAATAATGCTAAATTTGCTTTCAGGCTTGTATTACGTTATAATTTGCAGAATGTAATATATATATTATGAAAACATTACTAACGCTAATGAAAGAAAACACATTGTGTAAAAATTGATCATGGTAAGCTCGTAAGTCGTATTATAATAAATAATTAAAAATGTACATATGTTGCCGATAAAACCATCGGTGTTAAACTTATTACAAATTTATTACGTAGGTATTATAAAGTTATTGCATTGTAAAGTATAATAGCGTGCATTTTACGTTCTCATTCATGACATTACATACTGATATGGTTTAGCAACGATAAAACTCCATGCAACTAAGTGCGATTTACATTAGTGGATATTAGTTTTCTAAACAAAAAGAAGCGTTTATTGGTTTATGAAACATATACTTTACTTAAATGTATCGCATTTAAAAAACTTATGAACCTTTTCGCTTGTCTAAAGAAGCTTCTAATAAGAATTGCCTGGACTGAAGATCTTTATTCATTTCAAATACTGTTTCATAGCAATATAAGTAGCTACTTATATCTACAAAATTGCAAAATATAGATACAAAATTGATGATCAATAGTCAAAAGAAAAATATTGATATTAGAGCAGATGTACCAAAAAAATGATGAACTATGTAAAATGATTGCCCATATATATGCAGATATTGATGGAAGTAGCCATTCCCAGTAAGAAACAGGGTCAGATAGTAATTTAGGACTCAATGCTTACTCTGCATCCAAGGAATAATTTTCGGTATCAAATGATACGTCTGCCTTCTTTTATCACCCAATTCCTAACGTAGCGTGGGGAAGGATATTATTCTCTTCTTGTTTAATTGCGTTCCCGCGGCTCCAATCCATGACGGGCTGATCATCTACTAGTTTTGTTTCGTTCGCAAGGATATCGATGGGCATCATACCGGCTGTAACACAAGCAGCATCTGCATGTATAGTGCGAAATCCGCTTATGATCCTCAGCACACTGAGCCTGTGTACTGCTGGGATGAGCTTATGGTGAGAAGATCAGCCCACACTGGAGAAGCGTAGAGAAGCACTGCGTTTACTACTCCAGTCAAAATTTTAGGTAGACCGTCTTGGGCCCTTCAATGTTTGGCAAAATTCTGGCAAGCAATGCTTATGTTTTTGCTGCTTTTACGCTTTGTTAGTCTATGCGCTGCTTAAAGCTCAGTCTATCATCCAAGAAAACGCCAAAGCATTCGAATGATAACTTAGATTTAATGACTTAAGAGGCAGTCACACCTCCATAAACTTGAATCCCTTCCGGCTAGTTATCAACATCATATCTGTGTCAACATCGCTTCTGTTTTGTGCTTGGCAATATTCAGGTACCTTTTGAATATAAGTTTGCTGTTCTGGAATTAGCTCGATATTAGATCTAAATGTAGCTTGGGATACCATAGTGCTAAAAGCTTCTTTATCGTGCTCCCAGTTGGCCAAGTTGAAAGCGTTCTTCACGTCTAGTGCGGCCACAGAGTTGTATTTTTTTTTCTCCATCTCACTAGCCACATTTCTGTAGCAATTTCTTCGAATTTCTTGATTGCATCGGTTGCTGTGCGTGCTTTCCGAAAATCGTATTGTCCTTCGAAGAAAGCGCATCGAGTCCAGCAGGCATATGGTCCGATATTATGATGGCTCGCCAGGAGGCTTGTTGCCCTGAGGTATAAGTTTGCAGCTTCTATCGGCTTGGGAATGTTCTTCCGTGTAGGTATTATTGAAAGGCTTTCACGAATTCCGGCATTAAGATCTTTGTTTGGAACTCCGTCTGGTCTGGGGGTTTTACATACGCCAATTCTACTATAGAGTTTTTATTGCAGGACAATATGTAAAATTTGACCAAAATCTATTGAAAAAGTGATCACGTTGTCTCAGAAGAAAACTTAGCAGAACTAGTTGCCAGATCAAATCGTCCTGACCAACAGAACCGCCGGAACCGTTCAGCCAAAAATTTTAGGATTTTGGGTTGTTTTAGTGAGGTAGGAATCCAAGTCTTTGTTATTACGTAATGTCAGGAAAAATTATTTTTAAATGCTTCTTCACTGAGCCATTAAAGAGCAATAAATATGAAATATTTAATATCTGCACAGACGAGAGATCAAGTTAGAATGACCCCGGAAATCAATATGTTGAAATCAGTTCGGTATTAAAATTTATCAATTTATTTTCGATGGACAAATGGCTGTAAATCGGGCGATATGAATGAAGTCGTACAGATTAATATAAAAATAATAATGGAAAGGAAGCTCTGTGATTGCTGCAGGAAGGTTTACTGAGAGGTCCATGATGTAATATGTAGCACCAATTGATGTGATGGTCGATACCGCTCTTTCTATGATTTCAACGCCTAACCTTGACTATTGTGCTCCAAAAGAGCCCGCATCGAATATTTTATTTTGCTTGCTCCATAGAATTTATTGTTGTTTTATATGACGATAAATAATACTTCCAGATGAGAGACGCTCGTGTTGCCGCATTCGCAACTGAATTTTTGCATTGTATAATATCATGTAAGCATCTCATTGAATTTGGTAGTTTTTCAGCCAATCGTAAAATCAATTTTTGCTATAAATTACATGATGTTCCTCTTTCCGAAATTTCTTGCAGCTTTACATTCAATCTTTTTTCTTTTGAGTGTCATGATTTTTTATTTACTCGATAATTTATCCATTGGAGAAATGCTATACTAAGCGCTTAGTGTTAGTTTGTTTGTTTGATTTTTTGTTCAATTGCTTTTATTCGCATTGATTCACTATATCTATCTTCTCATTCCACGTTTAAATCATACATTATTTTAGTTACTACAATGGTCAGCTTAATTGGTCAAAATTAAAACTGTTCCATTAAAAAAAATTAATTTAAAAATACGTTAATGTATTTAACAATTAGAAACAGCAATCGCACACTGTATCTATCATCAATTCAGCCACATTACCCCAATTCTCTACCTATATAGATTACAATGATTCTAGGACTTTCAATAAACAGTATCAATTAATCGATAAAATTTCCATTCGAGTTCGATAACCGCATCGAAGCATTGCACTTTTTTTTAAAGTAAACAATATTAAGAAAAACACTGCATCCATTCACATCACAGACAATATGTGAAGAGTTTGGTTTTAGACAATTGTTTTTTGTTGCATCTGGTTTTAGTTGAATGTTCTTTTATTAGAGACTTGTTTGATCTGATGTGTTTTTGAAGCCAATTCTGACAAGTCATTGGTGCTATCTTAAAATAAAGAAAAATTATCTTTTTATTATAGATAAGATAGTGGAGTTTTTTGAAAGTCATAGTCAAAGTCAAAATTGAAGTAAGATTGAATTGGTTATGATTTGTATTATAGGTGGGTAGTTCATTGATACTTTTGGAACCGATGAATCTGTGGTTCGTCGAATATTCATCATCGGTGAAGTTGATTCGTCATTGAATATCATTTCTGCTTGATTCAAATGAGTTATTTATTCTCTTCTCTAGAAAATTCAATTTTCATTGTGAAAATTATATTTTTAGTGATCTAGTATGAAAAAACACTCCATTTTTTTATTTAACTCTATTTTAGTACCAATATCAATAGCTCTATTTTGAAAGTTGAAGTGGCTGCCGATCGACAGAGGCCTGCGACAGACGCACGTAGGCACAAAAGAGGCCCGTTGTGATGAACTCTATTTTAGTATCAATTCATTTTTAAATAATTGTACCCCGACTCCAATTCCCATTTCCATTAAGACTCATAAATACATTTCGTAGCCCCACAATCTATTTAGCAATTTTATCAGCTAGTCGAAGTATCTTCTTGGAGCGATGCATGTATGCATCATATGTATATTCACATATTCCCCAATAGAAAACTGAAACGATATGTGTGGGGGCAACAAACATATGATATCAATACTGGTGGTGTCCTCAATGCGAGCGATACACAAGCGAGCGTCTTCGAATCCGCGCTTGGTGATAGCAACAGAGTGTTATCTAAAATAAAATGAAAAAATGAATTTTGTTTCTCCAAAATAACAAAATTCTGAATTAGAGCCAAATCGTTTGGGGGTTTCTGTGACTGTTTAGTTGTTTGTCACTTCACCCAATTAGTTTTTTGCTTCGGGTAATTTTCCACGTGACCTAAATTATATTAGATATGTATAAGCGAAAATTCTTGTTTTTCTCATGCCTACCGTTGAAGAGTGGATCAGCAAATAACATGTGGTGTTTTCAAATATACGCATACGTTCATACGCACTGAAGAAAGTATATTGGAAAATGAGAGTATGCGAGTATTCAATTGAGTTTGATTAAAATTAAGTTGAAACGTATGCGACACAGCAGATCACGTTTTCAGCTCCGGATCGGCAGTTAGACATGCGCACGTATGAACGTGTGGATCATGCATGGAAAGAATCACAAATGAGCGATCCAGACTGAGATCTGTGATCTTAATAAAGGCTTGTAAGCTGTTCATTAAGTTTTTAGTATCGCGTGATCAACTATCATGGAGGTTTTTAAAACAATTTAGAAAGCAATGATATTAAGTGATCGCACTGCTACCCTTGGACCCATAAAATGAATAGAATGGATGTTTGGATGCATATTCCCTCCCTTACAATAAATCAGCTGGCGAAATTGCTGGATTTATACGTATACAGTGCTGTTGGATATTTAATGTACATTTAATTTTTTAAACATTCCCACTGCTATATAAAAAAAATTGGGAAATTCAAATCTTAATGAAAATTCAATTCTTAATGAAAACCTAATTGCAAATGAAAACTAGCAGGGTTCATGCTTGAGGTAAAGTCAAGTTCTTGCGGGTAAATCAGCAACATGAATTTAGTTCAAGTACAACAAGAAGGTAGTTTCGAGTAAATGGCTAATACTTCTTCAAACCACTGTGTCAACTGCTGCATTTACACATTTCAATAATCTCCTTGGACCTGAAATTGAAACTAGTCTGTTTCTATGCTGATCTGGCAGAACTGCGCAACGATGTCTGACTACACGCGCATGCAATCATTGCGCTTAACGTCATGGCTTGTTTCTAAGTGCATACGCTGTACATATGCATCGATAACTGCATATGGCCAGCATATTGTGTGTGCATGTTAAATACATATATAGCCGCATGCATTTAATTGACTTAGTACTTCTGATGGAAAAAAATTTAGGGTCAAACGATAACGATCACAAGGGCAGTAATGTTTGTTTTCCTTCTGGCTTTAAATACTCTAAATACAAATGTCGCTTTTGACTAGAATATCTTAGAACTGTATTGACTTAACAAAACCTGAGAGGATAGACAAGCCCTCTTTTACGACACGCCTTGTTTCTTTCGAAAATGTTTGTATATTTAATGCTATGACAATTAAATGTTAATATGTATTCAAAATGAATTATAATAAAAGTGTTGATATTTGAGTTGAATATTTTTCTAGAATATTTATATAATTCAGCAAAATTTATACATATGATGACCTAAACAAATAGAAGGTGATAATTCATTTGTCAACATAGACAGTTAGCTGTTGATGAAATCAATATTTTCTTGTTGAATTAACAATTTGGCAAAATAGCTATATTTTGATATCTACGCTAGGTAGATGGGTACCGCGACTGCCTCCATCAGGCAAACTCCGGAGACGGCCTATTGTGCTACCGCATTTCGTGCAACGTAAAACTTACAGCACTTATTACGTTGAGAGCCACTCAGGGTCCTTGTTGAACTGGCTGATCTTCTTCAGGTCCAGCGTCGCTATTTCAGTTAGACTTGCGAAGAAGTATGAGTCAAGCAACTGCTTTTTTTTCTAGCAAGGAGTGAAAAACTGTTTCGTATTCCTCCTCGCATCTAAAGCTTGGACAAAATTCTTTAGAAGGGGCACCCAGCCGCACTGTATGCATACCAAATAAACAATTTATATATAAAAGAGCCACTGCCACGCAGATAGAGCGCCTTCGCAAGTCGAGTAGCTTTCTAGTGCGATCAAAATCAAAAGTTCTCCATAGTTGCCTTGCAATCATACAGGACGATTCTTCTACCCAGGACTTAACAATTTAACTGGAGCTATCAGAATGTCAATCAGGAAACTGCAGGATACCTCCGACAAAAGTGTGTCAGCTTTTGTCAGTTCGTCTGCTTCATCGTTTTCCTTAATGTCCTTATGTCCTGGCACCCAAAGTAGCTGCATCGTCTGGATATCTAACTGAGAAACGTAAGGTATTCGAGGGACAGCTTCGAGGTTTTAACTGCCACAGCGGACTGTATAGCCGCTTGGCGTAGGTCTCATTCCCATCACCTGGTCTCTTCAAAAATATTGCGAAAACATCAATGCCAATAGTTCTTCCATTCATAGATGTTGCTTTGCCGCTCATAAAAGTTTCGAGGTTCGTCCAATCTTAAGGGATAATCTGAGCATCTTTTATACAAGTGTGCGCGACTTAAGGACCAAGACTTATTTGTCGTCTTTTTTGGCTTGCGACGATATGCAATAGTTCGCATGACACTTATGGAGGACCTTATATATAATAGTATTTTGTCTATGTATGCTATGTTCCAGAAAGGCCGTAATTGTCTCAGCACTGGTAAAACCCATAGTCTGTAGTGACTTTCAGTTTTCGTCTCGCCTCGAGTGTGTTGCTGTTCAAACCTATTTTACTCTATTGATTTCCTTGCAGCTATTCTGTCTCGTTGTATGAATATTCCTTTTTTGGACTGTCGATATGCCCCACCTGCAGTATTGTTCTAACTTTTCGTCTATAATATAAAAAAAATACTACTTTTTTTCATCGTGCTTCATATCGCTTTCCAATATTACAAAGTGCTCAATTTGACCAATCAAATTTTAGGCCTTGTTCTCTCCAACCTCTCTTCTTCATCTGTTTCCTTAAGTCTCGCTTTATCACCTTATGTGTCTCCTGATACGCATCACCCTCCACTTTCAATCGAAATATTTTGCGGCCCATCTTCTTCAAGGAACAGCCGCCCGTTTCAACTTCCTGCAGCAATTTCGAAAGCGTTGAGTTGTACATCTGCTAAAATAACCACGGCTTTGCGTATTGCTCCGTACTTTCTTCACATAATGTTTTTTTTTGCTTTTCTTGTATCTTGCCTTTACTTATAACAAGTTGTAGCACTTTATGCAACCTATCCTAACACAAGAGAAATATAGGGTTGTTAAAGGAAAGTCCATTCTTACAAACCTTTGTTCTTCACAAACATTGTTGCATCCGCTTTAGGTTAACAAGGACAAAGACAAGTAAAAAACAAAGATTTATCCCTTTGATATGTCGACTTGTTAATTTTCATATTTATTCTAATAATTTTCATCTCTAAAATATTTTCATGTATATTTTTAGAGTTCACTTTGGGCGCCGGCATTGCAAAAAAATCTTTGAATGCACATCAACTTGCAAGAAGGTATTTATTAATTTTAAAACAAAATAATTATACATCGTAAATGAGTACTTTTCTCCGATTTTCCCTATAACAGATACCTTTGCGCTTTATACGATCTACAACATATGGGAACATATTGGTGGAGCACCCGGTGGGGCCATGTAAAACATATGAAACTAAAACATTGAAAGCTTCTTGCGAGTGTATTCGTCGAATATATGAAGTTGTGATAAGTTGCGGTGTGTTATAAACGCGTACGTGCCTTGAGAAACCAGTTTAGTATCTATTCGAGCGAGCACCGAGCCTACTCATATCAATAATTTTCATTTGCGTGGACCTAAACTTTGTGAATTGTGATTATCAGTCGTGAAGCGTTTCAGCTTTTAAAGTGTATCTCCCAGCTAAAATACTGTTCATCGACGAAATCTCAATAGTTCATCAGACTTACTCAGAGTTCTTCAACAATCATATTTGATACGCGTCAAGTCTAATTTGGGAAGTGAAAGTGATTTTGTAATTGTTTCTAGTTGGTTTGTTCATGATAAGTCTACTCAACATATTTGGATGAGTTGTGGAGGAATGACAAAGAGGTGTAGCAAAGACTGTCTAGGACTTCGTTTACGAGTCAACGGCCTGCATCAAACCTGGAAGTGGCTGCATCAAACCATTGAATTGCATGAGTATCTCATTTCGATGACCGCCGCCAATTCGAACAGTCTAATGCAAAAGCAACCAAAGCTCCAATAACTTGCTGCCATTAACTTCAGTTTTCATTTTCACACATCTGTAGACTCTACTGTAAAACTATTTTAATCCAAACTCGTAAATTTACGTAACATCCCTATACCTTTAACAAACTGTATCCTACTTCGAAAAAAAAATACATGCAGTGCTAGTCATTTTTAGTGGTAATGAAATAACGAAAAATAGAAACTTATTCTTATCGCTGCCAAAAAAAATTATCTTTTCGAACTAATAAACTTGAAACTGTGCAAAAAGAACGAGACAGAACAAAGTGAAGTGCTTCGACAACATTCTACAGCAACATCAATTTTATTTTTCCTCTTGAAACCGAACACTTGGCGCCTGTATTAAGACAAAAACTCACTTGGCAACTGAAGATCAGATTTACAAAAATATCAAATCTCTTAAAGACAACGAAGATCATCAAAACCTAGTCAACCATGTTGAATATGGCGACAAAGATGGCCCAGGGTGGCGTCATCAGGGGTCGTTTCGCATTGATCATGTTGCAATTGCAGAAAAGCGATGCAACTGCAACCGCCATTTCCCAGCTGACCGGAGCTCGCAACTATTCGTTATCGACGAATGGAGGCGGTGGCGACAGTGCCGGAGACAAAGCTGTACGCGATGTGAACGTGAAGGGAATTTCCGATGCGGCCATTAAAAAGTCGGTATTCATCTCGCAATCGTACGATGTTTTCACGAATCTGGCCCTGGAAGATTGGCTGTATAAAAATTTCGATTTCTCACATCATCACCTGCTCATGTTGTGGGCGAACGATCCATGTGTGGTGATCGGACGTCATCAGAATCCCTTTATCGAGGCCAACGTTTCGAGTTTGATGCGCAAAGGGATCACATTGGCCCGGCGCAATAGTGGCGGTGGAGCTGTCTATCATGATCGTGGCAACTTGAATTGTACCTTCTTCACGCCACGCGAACGCTACAATCGAACGTACAATTTGAATATTATAACACGAGCCCTGTTCCGTGAGTGGGGCATCAAAGCGGAAATATCGAAGCGTGATGATATTACGGTGAGCGGAAAGAAGGTAAGAACTGGGTAGTTTGTAAGAATAAACTTGAAAAGAATGTTGTTCAGGTGGTTGAATGTCTAGCTAGCGGCTTGTGTGAATGATGAATAATTCAGACCTTAGGAGGCAACGTGGAATGGTAGACCTATTAAAATTCAATGGCTGCCAAGCTCAGCATTTTACAGGGACAATTTGCTAATTAGGTTTGTTCGGAGTGCGTTGAACACGAATGAATTTGTAAAGTAAATAACTTGGTTCATTAGAATTAGCACGTTTCCTTGTTAGCGGCTAGGTAGAATTTTAGGAATTAAAATTGTTTCGATTGAGAAATAGTTTCGAAACCGGGTGTTGTAAGCAAATGGAATTCTATAAATATTTCATTAGAGGTAATGAAACATTGTTGATAATGTTTTTCAGTTAAAATTGATTTTGTGCTCAATAGTTCATGTAACTTGTATACCCGTCAGTAGTTTTGAGTTTGCAGTAGATTACTTCTAGACCAATTATTATCAAAGATCCAATTATCAAAAACTCTTAGGTCTGTTAAAACCTTTAATAACTTCTTAGGTATAAGGATACAATGTCTGGAAAAAGCAAACGATTCAGTAGATATCCGAATTATCACAATTTAAAATAGAAGATCAATTTTTCCTTTAAAAGATAAGTAGATATAGAAAAGCTAGATTTTACAGATATAGGTACTTCAAGCGTGATTTGCCCTCTTCCCCAGTGTCTGAGAAATATCGCAAATTAAATGATTATTCTCATAATTTCTATATCCATCAATCTAACTTCTAAAGAAAAAAAATGGTTTTTCATTTAAAATCTATAGTTTTGAAAGCTGGAATATTCTAATTCAATCAGAAATATATTTAAATACAAAATTCATAGTCGAAATTTCGATTTCAATTACATTATCTACACATTTGTGAAAAATTTGATTTGGGTTAATTTAAGGGGGGGGGGTATGGTCAGAAAATCGATTTTTTTTGTTTTGTTTAGTGACTAATGTATAGTGACTCAGGAGTGTCCATACAAAATTTCAGGTCGATCCGAGCAAAATTAACGAAGTTATCGGCTTAACAATACAAATAACTCAAATTTTTCACGCACTTTTGTTGCACAGTTAAAATTTTAAAACGCGTTTTTTGAGGAATTTTATTTTTCAAGTCGGTGAGACATGTAACTCGAAAACTACTCGACCGATCTTTCTGAAATTTTGCACACTATTTCTGTAGGTAATTTACTAGGTAACGCTGTCGAGATATTTTTTTTTCTTGCTTCTTTTTTTATTTATGGAATTTTTTACAACTGAAAACAGAAATTTGGAAAAAAAAATTTCCGTTTTTTTCGTTTTTTTGACTTCAAACTTATACCAAAAATTAAATAATCTAGATATTTGGAAAAACTCGACAGCGTTACCTCAAGAGACTCATAAACTAACGAAATATTTTTGGTTTTTTGTTTACGATGATCCAATCATTAGTTATGTGTCTCACCGCAAATCAACTCTTTGTCCTGAACGAAAATGTCAAATTCATGTCACGAGCTTAATTTTCGATATTTTTCAATAAATTTTTTTTTGGATACTCTTCAAAGGTTGTTCTTTACTGTAGGTATTATCCCAATCAAGTTACTATTAACAGTTTTCTAAAAAAAAATCTTGAAAATGGGTATAAAATGTGCTGCTCTGACCATACCCCCCCCCCCCCCCCTTAAAGGTTTCTCCTGCTTTCAAAAAACCAATTAATTCTTTACAAGCTAGATACATTATAATGTTTTTTCCCTAGTGTAGATGACCAAAAAAATTTGCTTACTAGATCCCCGAGTGACTTATACGACCGGTCAGGTATTCAGGTATTTCCTGAAGTAACCGTACCCGGTCAACCTGTCCGTGGCTACGGTTAATCCAAGGCTCAATAAGACCTATTAACTTAGTCGACCAGCATCATTTACTACTTTTACTGCAACGATGCTGCCAAAGTTGGAGAGATTGCATAAGCGCATGGGGCAGAACCTCTGTCCGGCTCTGAGCGAGAGAGGTACCATTTCTTCTATTCCGCACCATTATGGTCTGTTCGGAAGCCGTGCGGTAGCTACAAGCACCCCTGCGCTGGATACTGATAATGCACATCCGGAGTGTCTTAGTTTGAAGCGCATCTCCCCAGATTTGGGCCCCCTTGGGTACGCCGACGTTGGCTATTAGCCTACTCAGCGAAATTACATTTACTAGAGCCGTATCACATTCGCTGCGGATATGATTCCAATAGGTCAGCTAGGTGTCCAGGGTCACTCCTATATACCCGATCAATTTTGCTGCTCTGTACCTGGACGGTTTGTTTGATCCAATCGATATTGTTTGGTTTGATTCGAAAGTCTCCTCTTGTCGTGGAGTCAGGATTTGATTGCTCCGAAACATCCTGTGTCATCACTATCGTTATTCTAAAAAGAACGGTTTTCTGGAAATTCCAGTTCCAGCACCTCTGCAAAGATCTCAGTTCCGTTCGCTCTATGCTCTTCATCTTTAGGTACTTCGCTATGCGCTAGTAATTCTGACCTCCGAGTTTCATGCTGTGTAGAAATTCAAAAATTCTGTATAGGTCTGTTCGCGTACCTGAATCTATTATAATATATTAAAATAGATTCGCAGTAAGTCGTTTTTGTGCTCTAGCTGCAAGCCAAATTTTGTAGCAAAAAGAAGCCAGCTGCCAAATTCTGTTACTGCTGCAGTTTGCTGAAGTACGCGAACAGACCTTATACTTCCTTTAAGTTTTCTTGGCTTTCAGCTTGCCTCTTGAACGGTTAAAATTTTCTGTGAAATAGTAAAGCTCTACAATTTCTCTCGAAGTTGGCAACTCTTAACACATCTATAACAAACACATGATAGCTCCCATACGCAAGAGGTCATATTGATAATAATCTTAAAAAGTTGCTGATAAACTTATTATGCCAATAACAAGTTTTCTATTTGGCACTAACAAGTATATGGGAAAAAATGTATATTTTTCACAGTTGCCATAAGCGTCTTTCTCGTCGGTTTTTGCTAACGCTGCTATCGTCGTCGCCACCGCCGTCGCCCGGCATTGTTGGTGGTATTGGGAATATTTGTCGTTTTACCGTAAACAAGAATAAAATGTAGTGATTAGCATAAAATGAGAGAAAATAAAGAAAAAAATGAAAACTTTCATATATTTATTGTCGGCGTCGATTTGTGATGACACTTCACATTTAAATATGCAAAAGAATAATGTGCTTGATGATGTTATATCAAGCGATAGAGAAATACTTAATTGAAATTGCTATACCTAGTATAATTCCGGATTTTTTTTTTCGGGAACCCCTAATAGTTATTTCATTGTTTAATCTATTCCGCCAAATTTAGACTAGAATCCTTAAATTCATTGCATTTTTGACCAAATGAACACAGTATATTTATTGAAAGCATTTCCTCTTAACAACAATTTCATGAGCACATGAGTGCGACAGACAGACTGCAAAACTCTAAGTCAAAAGCACACAATAACAACGTTATCTCTGTCGTTATCATAAGCTGTATGCTGATATTCAATCCATAAATGAAGCGAAACCACTTTAAATTAAGTTTGGTTCATTGAAATAGATAATATGTCTATAATCTTTGGCAAGTATTTTTTTAAACGTTAAACGTTATCATAATGAGGAAAAACAAAAATTATTTTAAGCCCAAACAATTTTCAAGAGCCTTTAACTGATCTTAGAGACCGCATGTGTCGTGTGTCTGTGTGTGTGTGTGTCTGTGTGATTTATGCGACTGTGTGTGTAATAAAGCTTTTTATATATATTTAGAATTTTGATGAATCGTAAAAATATTTATAATTCTGATTTATATATATTATTAATTTTATCATATTTATAATTCTAAGGAACCAAACATTTTTCATTGTAGATCTCTGGAACAGCGGCTAAATTGGGCCAACCAAATGCATATCATCATTGCACAATGCTAGTGGACTCTAACAAATTACATTTAAGTGATGCTTTGGTTAAAGATGAGGTAAGCTTATTGAAAATTAATAAATTGGGACGATTCTTCGACAAATAGTTCGATAATGCTAATTTCTATCTCCAGGATTATAACTAATTGTCTTACTTAATGCTAGTATTCAGGCGTATTGTTGCACTTTTAGGTTTCTTACTGAGCTTAAATTAATGGTTTCGAAATTATTATTCTCTTCAGCAACCACGGGAATAATATGCTACCAGTACTTGTGTCTAGCATCCCTCATGTGGCCTGTTTGTATGATATGTTTCTGCCTAATGCTACTAATTCAAGCGAAGTATTTAGATTTAATCTTACTATTTAGCCTTATTCAATAAAACATACTCTGATGCCCAGTTGCCAGCTGCTAAAACACCACCAAAACCACCATACAGACTCATCAATGACTTTGTACATAGCATTGACTACACCTCAATCAAATTTTCCTAGTCCAAAGTTCAAAATATCTCTTTTGCGACTTTGTTTTGATCCAATTTGTGTTATTTAAAGCTGTAACAAGTTTCGATTGGGTTGATGATGATGGCGTCAAATCCACAGTGGTAAGCGCAAGAAATTTTCCATTCGTCGATTTATGTAAAATATTTATGCAAATCAAATTATTGTAACTGAACTTACTATGTACGTCAAACTAACTTGCTAACTCTCAGCTGCCAACCGACAACTATTTATGCTAGCAAGATAGTTTTCAGAAAATATGTTGGGTGCGCTCAGCAATTTTTTATTATTTCATAATCACATAGACCTTGGTTAAACATTAGCGATGTTAGGATAGGTCTTGATGTTTGTTTCTCATGCTTCAGACATAGGGAATTATCTGGTTGGTCATCATCATAGCGTGTGCGCTGGTAGATATATTTTGGCAAAAAACTGATGAATTGATCGAATCTGGTTTGAACTGGCTTGTTGGTAGCCCAAGCTCTATTATTTATGTGTGCTCTGTGTAATTTAATTTTCTTAATGGATTTTTTCCGCTTTTAACTAGTTAGTCTTCGGTCTTCCTGGTCATACAAAAGTCATAGTTCTGGCATGCGCGGACAAAGACCTGTGAGCTCTGAATATTGACATTAGTATGGCACAGTTTGGAATGTGTTTTCTGTTCAATGTTATTTATATCATGATTACTTCGATATTGTGCACTTGTTTGATACAGCCAAGCTCTCGGACTAGCTCCACCACGCAGATACTTTATAGAGCATCACGTTTCGAACGGGTGATTCGAGATATAACCTTCATATCGGGTTGTTGATGATTGAGTGTTTTCAGTGGTAATTTTAAATGTTTTATGACGTAGGTTTTTCATTTGGCTGGTCTTTAGATGCAATGATCTCTTTTTATCGGATGCGAATAATTTTGGTTGTGATGGATAATCTGCAGGAACTCATTGATTAATTCTTATGAAGGTTTTAAGAGGACATTATTTTGTTGGTTGATGTGAATATAGAAACAAATCAGCAGCAAGTTTCGGGTGTAGGATGCTGCTTCTCGAGGGAATCGTCGATAGATTGCGTAGCGGATGACTGTAACAGGGCTTTGACGAATTGAAGGGGTTTGTCTCTAGTATCGAGAGTGCAATAGTTATATAACGGACTAGAACTTTGATGGTGGAAGAAGTGGCAGACGAACAGAATCGACTCCGACGAAGGTGGTCTGAAAATGAACACTGTGCTAGGGGACCAACTATGTGACCTTAAAACTTTAAAACATTGTTTATCTTGCATTTTTGATAAGATAAACATTCTCGGCCCCAAGTGGCAATGTCTTTAATCATCGAAGACCACACGAATTCTGTTGAAAGTAGGTACAAATAACAGGTTGAGCTATTTTGTGTTCCAAGTTGAACTTATATTTCCTGAACATAAGAGATAAGGTCCTATAATTGGGTGATATATTTCACCAAAAAAATCGACGCTGCCACCACAAATTGTTTGTCTCTTGAAGATGTATTTAGAGTTCTTTTGGATCTTCTTAAACCCTACGTCCGATTTTTGGGACGAGGCTATTGCCGTAAAGTGTAGAGCACTAGGAAGAATGATTTCTTCTTGACGAGAGAGTGTGTCTGCAACTATGTTAGTGCAACCAGAGACATACCGAATGTCAGAAGTGAACTCATTAACGTAACTAAGGTGTCTAAATTGACAATTTGTGGCCTTTTTTGGCTTTTGCCAGAAGCTATTAGTTTGTGGTCAGCGTATAATGTAAAACTCTGGGCTTTCAAAAGGTATCGGAAATAGGGAATGTCTTGGTAATCCGCTAAGAATTCACGGTTGTAAGCACTATACTTTTATTTTTCGTTGCTTCGTTTGGAAGAGTAAAAACCATGGGGTTGCGATAAGCTGGTCAAAACCATGCTCAAAGCCAGTCTTTCATTTAGTATGAATGAGGGTTCAACCTGACCAGCTATCCGCTGAGGTTGGTTGTCAACGATTGGTGTATCGATTCACAATATAATTCAAAATTATAATTGCTGTATCGATTCAAAAAATAGATCGTTGGATGCAGACACATTTTTTTCGCTTGGGATGATATGGCTTATGATGCTAGGCTCCCTATTTAGCATATTGTACCAACAAATTGAAAAACTAACGCAACTGATCAACTGTTATTTTGTTAGTTATGACATTGTCTGCTATAGTTATTATTTTGCAAATCATTGACGCAATAATCTCGACTTTTCGATAGAACGCACGCATAACAAAATGCAGAAAGAAAAAAATTGCGCTAATAGATTTTAATTTGCGAAAATAGGAGTAATAATAAAGATAAAATTATTCACTTGTCAAAATTGGCACATTGTTACTAATCAAAAATATATCAGAGTTGCACTAAAGTGATACTTTCACATTTACTAAAAAGTTGTTTACTTCACAACATCTGAAGACTATATTTTTGGGCTATCACAAAGCATTAAGAATGCTCTACAGGTAACGTGTTCAAAGCTGTTTTCTAGTGAATATGACACCACTTCCATTCACTGTCCTCATTCCCTATAACCATCGTAGCAATCATCCATCAACTTTTCATCGCCTGAATCGATCACAAATTACGAAAATAGGTCGCCTGACAACCAACCAAGCAAACAAAAATCCATAGCTAGACCTAAAGATAATAGTTGAAAGTTTCAACAGTGTAAATTGTCCTCAATATCAATGTTGTTTACTTGAAAAATAATTTATCTTATGTCGATAATACAATGTCTTCGTGAGACTAGTAAGCGCTAGTTTAGTAACAATGAACTGATAACTGGAACCAGATCAAACCAGTACACAATGGAATATGAAGAAAGAAAATTTGTTACTGAAATTTTATACTAAGTGGATACTCTTACTAAGCGAATGTACTTGGTGTTTGAGTATTATTTCAATATCAAAACTACTTATCAGTTTACCGCTGTCATAATAGAGATTGTGATATTTAACCAATTGATATCGATAGAGTACCCTATATTATCATACAAGGAAGTAGAAAAATTTTGCGATTGGAATTATTTTGTCTTCAATGCCAAAATCTGTCTGGTCGGGGTTATTACAAACTGAACTGTATTGTTCGATTTTCATAATACAAATGATATTTGATGTGAATATCTCACCTTGACTTAATTGTGCACACGTCTTCGAGAAAAATGTTGGCAACAGAAAGCTGTGATTATTTACATATCAGACATATTTTAAAATCTGGGAATTTTCCGTTGTTTTGAATTCGCAGATTTGATATGAAAAATCAGATCAAAGAAAATAGTCAAAAATTAGATAATAGAAAATAGTCTAAAAATTTAAAAAAATGTATCTTTCGAATCGAACCTAGCGAAGAATTACACATTTAGATTGAGTTTATTGGGCTCGGAATTGAGTTTATTTGATTAAGCTTATTTAGCTGAGAAAAATTAAAAAAAATATCAGTGCAAGTTTTTGTATGCTTTCAAGTTAAATTAAACAATTATTTTATGCATAAATCTTTGATAAAAAAGGCCTTATACTTTAAGTTTGAAGGCCACATTTGGTATTCAAGCTCAACGTTTTTTACATTTGGTTTAGAAAATCAGAATTTTATGAATTTATTTTTTTATGCTGGTTTTACCGGTGAAAACATCTGTTTCAGCAAAGCTCAGATTTACATGCTTCAACTCAACACGAATTTTTATAAGACGGATGCGAAGAGAAACCGTTCACCGACTCTTGATTTTTTGGTAGAATTCTTCACCAACTCATAAAAACTCGTATAGAGTTGAGGCGTGTAAATCTAGATATTGTAATATTGATACGTCAGGGCAGCTTGTGGCAGTTACAAACAGGAAGGCAATTGAATTTAAGAGTCATTCGTAGAAAGTCAAATGATATTAAATTGACTTATTCCCTATTATCCAATGCATTTTTGGGACTTTGGGGTGAAGTAGTTTAAATGATGCAGACATTAACTGAAGTTTTAATGACTCTTCTCCAAAAATTTTACTGGCATAAAGCTTATACAGTGGTGGACAGCTAAATAGAACACTTGCATTTCTATCAATAAAAGGGCATTTTTTCAGTTTTTAATGAAACAACTGATTTTGAACCTATGTATTATTTATTGAAACTATAAAAGCTTATTTAAAATGTGAAATGATGACTCTATTTGTTTGTAAGTAAAAATATATAAACACACTAATTAAAATACGCGTGGCCACATAAATAGTACATAAATTTGCATTGCAGTAAAGTTATAAAAAAAATATTTTTTAGCAACCGTATAACTTAATATTTTGTTGCAAATCCTTTGTTCTTAATGTCCTTAAGCACAGCTGAGCATCGCCTTGGTAGACTCTCCACTAAAGTTTGACAACGTTCGTTAGGAATAGATCTCCAGACGATCTGAAATTGGTCCCACAATTCAGCAGCATTTTTAGGTTTCGCCCTGTTTATGTGAGTTTCGACATCATTCCACAGGTTCTCGATCAGATTTAGATCAGGAGACTGGGCGGGCCATTGTAAAACGGGGACATTTTTATCACTAAGGTAATCCTTCACAAGACGAGAAGTGTGCTTAGGATCATTGTCTTGCATAAAACGCCATATAAGTGGCATATTTTCGTCTGCAAAGGGGATCATGTGGTCCTCAAGAATTCGTTTGTAGACGTGTTGATCGATTTTCGTGTCTATCTTGATTATTGGTCCCATCCCATGCCAGGAAAAAGCAGCCCACACCATCACATTTCCGCTACCATATTTAACAGTTTTCTGTGTGTATTTGGGATTGTGTTGTTGGTTAAGTGGACGCCAAACATACCTTTTCCCATCTGATCCGAACCTGCAAAACTTGGATTCATCACTCCACAGCACATTTTTCCAGAAAATTGTCGGTTTGTTTAGATGTTCCTTTGCAAACGATTTCCTCATTTTTAAGTTCTTCTTTGTCACAAGTGGTTTTTTTTGAGCGGTGCATCCTCTGAGATTTTTTTCTTGCAGACGCCTTCTAATTGTTCTATCTGACACAGAAATATTGCTATCATTCAGAACACTGCTTTTTATCGCTTTGGAGCTCGAAAAGGGGTCGGCGACACTTGCTCTGTATATAACATTGTCCTCTTTTTTTGTTGTTTTTCTTGGCCTTTTAGCTCTCGGAACGTTTTTGGCACTGCCATAGAGCTCCTTATAACGTAAAGCATTGTAAACTACCATCCGCGAACACTCCAGCTGCTTGGATATTTCCGTAATTGTTGAACCTCTGTCTTTCATGTTGCAGATGATCTCACGCTTTTCCTCGGAGCAATGTGGCCCTCTTCCCATCTTCACAAATATTTCTTTATATTTAACTTTTTCAAAAAGTAGTATTAACTGTTCTTACTTTCAAATAAATTTGTTAGTATTCAAGAAAATTCACTTCGACTCACTAAAACCAAGCGTGTACTATTTAGGTGACCAGATAAAAACACTTCCTTTTACACTGAAATACGCAATGCAATGGGAAGATGCATTGCGTATTTTATGACGATGCTCAAAACTAGTTCTCAGATATGTGAGCATGCGATAAGAAATGTAAACATTCAATTCCTCGCTGCATGTTTCCAGCAAATTGAAATTGAACAGCCTGCGAGGATAGTGTTCTATTTAGGTGTCCACCACTGTATATATTTCATATATGCTCTTCGTATGATATTAATCCAATATAATAAGATTGCTTTTTTCAAAATATACAATACCCGCGATAAAAAAATACCGAAATGTCCAAGCCAGCCAGAAATGTTTTTAATGTCGTATCTTCTCATAAATACACTATTTTCTGATTTACAAAAATTTTAATGCCTTTTCAAACTCTAATGGAAACACATTTTCTAACTATTTCAGGCTAACATTATCAGCAAAGCAACACCATCGGTTCGTTCGCCAATCAAAAATCTCCGTGACGTAAATAAATCCGTAAATGTTCCACAACTGCTATCCGCCATCGGCTATGAATTCTTACGAACATCAGCTACCGAACTGGAGGATGGTGGTCGTGATCAAGCAATGAAGCAGCGTGGTTTCCAACTGATCAATCCAACGGAGAAATGGTTCCCGGGACTCACAGAGATCCGTGAAATGTTCGCATCGTGGGACTGGCGTCTTGGCAAAACACCGAAATTCACAGTACGAAAGGAAGTTCAAATGAAAGCAGACGACAAAGAACACAAGGTTTTGTTGACATTAGATGTTGAGAAGGTAAATATCATACAGTTTTAGTCCGTAAAAACGCAATTTCTCAAGTATTGTTCTGTTTCAGGGCATCATAACAAATATAAACCTTACGTTGCCGACAAACGATACTGTTCCGGTTGTATCCAATCTATTGAACGAGGCCTACACCGAAGATAGCCTTCATGGAATTCTAGACGCCTTGAAACTGGTGCCATCGAGCGACATGAAACAAGCAATGAATGGCTTATGAGAACTAATAATAGCAGACAGAAAGTGATATCCCCGAAGACGATCCTGATTTATTTGAACCTTATATGTCTTTAAATATTTTTTTAGTGTAAAATTATCATAAGTATTGAGTTTTATTCGTTACATAGCATGCTGCATAATATTGTTAGTTTAAACAATTTCAATACTTTTTCATATTGCTGCAGAACTAGTGCATTTTCTTTGTATACATTTTCTTGATTATACTTTCCATTTCCTTATCATCACTTTCTGAGAAATCTGCTCGAAAATAACCATAAAATTACTCCTGCTCATGTGTAAATTCTTCTAATCCATGTATATATTTTATTACAAACCGATTCAAACCGATAAAAGTTATTACAAACCGATTCCACTGTGTAAACGATTAATCTTGATATTTTGATTTTTTTTTTCGTAAGACTGATTAGAAAATTGTCTTTGTTTTATTCGTATTGTTTGTTATAATATAATTCAATTCTGGAAATTATGAAATTAGAAGCGAATAAATTTAAGTATTGTAAATTTTATAAAACATACATAATAGAATAAAAATGAATTTTCAAAATGAACCGAACTGATTGGAACTCTGAAAATGTTTCTTATCTAGAATACCGTAGAAGATTGTATCCTGGTTCGCTCCGTATTTTCTGACTTGTTTGCTTGCTGTATGCATTTTAGTTTGCTTTTATCCCCAAGTTTGTTTACTACAAAGGAATTTGATTGCGCTTGTAGTTCTGTCGCTAGCTATTGATTTTGTTTTGTTGCGTTCTTTTTTTACTTCTCTTAATCCTTATTGCTGCATGTCCCGACATATTTCAAATATATATTCTATCTAAAATCGTAGAATACCATTGTATTCCTTAGTTTGCAATTTCTTAAACTGTAGAAGTTATAATGCAAAAAATACTGCAATGCAATTTTAGCTAGAATTTGTTATTTTTCAATTCTATTTGGCAGTGAGTTGAAGTTGGTTTCTGCTCTAAAAAATGATTTATTTCTCTATTTTTTAGCCTAGACATGATATATTAGTTTCAATTATCCAAGAATATAATCATATCAATGAATTTACTTCAGTTATATATTTGATGAATATATTAAATATTTTTCAACATGATTTATTATTTTTACGCTGTAATTGAGTGAAATGCAATTTCGTTTATTCCATAATTGCTTATTCTACTATACTATTCGATTAGAGAATTAATGTATAAAATATTGCTTTGATTTCGCATTGAAATAAAATGAAAATAAAAATATTGATAATATTTTTGGGAACTTTCATTTGATTATGCTCGTATCACTTTGAAATTGTTGACAAAATGACCAAAGTCTAATCATCATTTAGCGATATGCTAAATGATTGATAATTAGATCATTTAGTGGTAATTAGTCCACATTACCATATGACACACAGCACTTGAATGATCATTTATGACAAATGATCATTTAGACAACGCTGTCTGTCTAGGCTCGTATACTTAGTCAAATAGCAGTCAACTACAACTTGAACTTGATTCAGGTTTTTGGTAGAATATCAAATGCTAATAAAGTGAATTATTTGATATCTCTTCTAAAAAATTTAATACATCCTACTGAAATCTTATTTGGCTAAAACATTTCTTTTTCTGAAAAACATCTAAAACATGGTAGAAAACTCACTGTTTCTGTAGCAGCATAAAAATGTTAACACTAATTTTACTTGAAACGTCGTCGTATTCCACCTGAATACAGATATCTTCAATTTGAATTTAACTCAACACAGACGATAGAGAAGGGTTAAAAGAAAATTTTGCAGCTAGCGTCAGACGAAAGCTTTTTTAAAATTGGATGGAAGCTTTGGCATTTCATGGTAAATGTCTTGCAGATATATTTGTTTTCTACGTTTATTACATTGTGGAACTCGAAACGATCTTATCTATTACTGATCTTAAACTTGGTGATATTTTTTTATGTCCCAAACTGATTCAAGGTTTGATTAAAGCTAATATTTCTGAGTTGATGAGATTCACTACAAGGTGGCATTGTATGAAAATGACGTTATTTTATGTTATTGATCGAATGTTACTGATTTGAAACAGATATTTGGTTGTTCATTTTTGTGGGAGCCGAACATGCAGATATTTCGGAATAATTCATCGTTATCAGATAGATTTTTGGAATTTTCATTGCATAATGTAATTGTAGTTAATTTCAATGGAAGAATGGAATAAGGCATTTATTGTAATTTTTTATATTTATTTCTGTTTCTTTTTTGGTAGCGGCTTAGGTCATTAGAGGGAGGAAGAGGAAGAGAGAGGCAAAGCGAGCGGCTGTGAAGATACACAGGGGAATTAAATATTTTATGGCTAGAAGCAAGCATCAACGCTCAGAGGAGAAAGTCTACAACTCATCTTAAGCTGTCTGTCATCAACAAACAGGAGCAACTGTAATGGAGACTCGGGGAAGAGGTGGCCCAGTTGATTTTGAAGCGAATCATCCAAGAACTCCTCAAAAAAGAGGATCACCATGAAGGTTGCGAAGGAGAAGGCGACTTACGAAAACCGAAGTCCGGGCAGCCCAGCCGAATCTACACTATAGTAGAATGCCGACGAACAACCTGCCTCGGCACCCTAGTCGGCGGCGCGGGCATCGCGCTGACACAGGATCCAGTTTTATATATGGTAAGAGTGCGGTCTGTTGACACGGATCGAATATCAGTGTGATATAGCCAACAGGTAAAGACAAGACAAGGACTTGTATTGACAAAAAAAGTATTGACTTGATGTAATGACAGGGGCACCTGGACTGAGAAGAGTGGCAGAAGCGGCTATGACAGCTGATGCTATCATCGGTGGTGGCGCAAATGCCCACACTGTGATATGGGGAAGCATCAACATAAACGAAAGAAGAAGGTATTTAGTAAAATTTTAGGGCACCAGCCGCCTGGATCTGAGCTCTATGATTTAAGTCTGCTTCTGGATACTGCAACACATACCAGAACTGTTCCCTAACTTAATTTCTGGGTAAAAACTTATGTCTTTGGTGGGAGAAAATTTACCAAAAACCAGAGAAGTTAAGGAACAGATTTCGGGGGAAGACTCACGACAAAAAAGAAACCAAAATCGCGTATCCGCTTCACTCATTCTCACTTAAAATTAATTAGTTGTGAGGCTACTTGACAGCTATAGCCACCTCGCCTGAAACCGCCAGCAGAAAGAGTTCGGGTAAATTCTTGCAGAGGGGAAGAGATGTTAAGAAAGTACGCAATTTTCAAGTCCTAATTGATTTTGAAAAATAAGTGAAGCAGGTGCACAAAACTACCCGAAACTGAGGTATTGAATAGATTTGCTGAATAATTCATGAATGGCTTTTACATTTTCCTTAGATGCCTCCTAAAATAGCAATTTATTGAACATAAAATGTAAGACAAAAAATTCACACGAGCGTATCATCGCAGAAATATCTAAATTTACTAAAAGTTGAATTTACAATCGATCTTAAGATTCAAGACTCACTTCTATACAATATGCTTCGAATTATTAAGCAATTATTCAATATCACGACACATTTACCGCCACCGCAACTTGCGTCAAATTAAAATCACATACATATGAGTATCAAACAAATATTGCAAACCATAGTAGTACCCGTAAAGTAACGTACAAGCTGATTTTCAATTGTTCAAAGAATCTGCAGTTGACCTTCATTGTCGAATTCGAGACATTACACGAAGTCGATTCATATGGAATTTCTTTTCAAGTGCTCATGATTTATTGCCGACATATAAATATTGCCTATTGTTGTCGAATCACGTTTCAACAAGTTCTATATTAAACACGGATGCTAATGATCGATTTTTGTGTATCTGAGTTCTTTTGTAATGATTATGTAATTGCATCGAAAGATGCTTGACTGAGTGTGGTGGTGCTTAGGTAGGTAAAACCATTCACCATGACCCTGACTAACATGAGAATTTTGTGCAGTTGAAGTAAAATTCAAACCATAAGTGATTGGCGATTCCAAAATTAGGCGGGCATTATAAGAAAGATGGCATTATTTATTTGAATTAAAATTTTAATCAACTCTTAACGTGAATGATAAACGTTTTATTTCCTACCATCAAAGCATTGTGCTAATTAAATATTGAGTGAGTCATCTAAGTGGTCTGCATGCATTATATGACTAATAAATCATCGAATATTATGGCCAAGCTCCATTAACCTGCTCAGCTATAAAAATTACTTAAAAGCATCACCACCTTCATCATTCATTTGATGTCATCATTCATAAAATTAGACTAGGGTCAAAGCCCCCAAAAATTAGACAGTTTCACGCAAATTCAGTGATTTACGACTTCTTCCTCAACGGTTACATACACATTCTATCAGCAAAGAGTTACCCACTCACATGCCTGAGTGTCATGTGTTAGTTATATGTCACTTTTGATTCAACCGCAGATTTTAGTCATCATACAATCAATCACATCTAATATATTTCGAGCCTCAATTGACCTTGCCCCCCAAAAGTGTCTGCTTGAATGACACGTGAGAATTTGAAACAGACAGAACAACAATGCATATATTCAGAATAAATTGTGCAATAAAATTCGTAACAATGAAATCGACCTTGACTCTGCCATAGAAATCGAATTCGATAAATTCCCATCCATGGAAATTGTCTCCTACACTCCCTTTTTTCCATCAAACTTGTTGCGGCTTCAAACCAAAACCTTTTAAAGACTCACTACATAACAGATCGATTCTCGAGAAACGATATTAACACGATAGTGGAACGAGTGCATTGCCATCGTCGAAGGCAATAACGAAATGCCAATATATGCACGTTTTGCGTTGGATATTGTGAAGAATCATCAAATAGTTAGCAGCTCATCGAATCATCGAACAGATCCACCAATTAGATGATTAATTGAAAAAATCATGCTGTCTGCACCTGACAACAAACTGTCGGAATGTTTTGCTTGAGTTTAATTAAAATTAGAATCAAGCGCGTCGTCTGTATTTCTTCGGTAGGACGTGATAGAGTTAAAGGCCTGCATTGGCTGGGATTTAAGGGGTTATATGGTTACGAGGCCGTTCAAAAGCGATTTTTCAGAATTTTTTGTGGAAAGATGGTTTGACTGATTGACGTAAAATAATGATTTCTAAAGCCGATCCCGGGGAGCTCCTCTAAAAAAAGGTGTCTTCTGGTGAGCACGATCCCTATAGATTGGATTGGATCATCCCGATTGGAAAACAAATCAAAAATATTTCTTTTGACATCCTGACTGCGTATAATCCCTTAAAGAAAAGCACTCGCAATTCAAATGTAAATATATACGGAAACAGATGCTTTGTGGATGCAAAACATGAAACTGAAACTGGGAGATGACACTTAAAGCAATTCTTTAGATTGATGTAGGTACCTATTAGAAAATGAATTGTGTACTAGATGTTGGTGGGTGTTGTAATTCATCATCAACACATATTAGATTGTGTAATAGTATACGCGCGCAACATTCTTAATTTTGATTTAATCTTTCGCGCGTCAAACATACTCACACTGTAACTTTCTTGTTTTATCATTTACACATGTCTGTCTCCCGCCTTTGTTTGTTCATAAAAAAGTTGTTATAAAGGTTCAAACGGTAAATAAGTCCGAGTGTCCTGCAAAGTGTTCACAGAAAATTTATTTGTTTACTTTGCGAATCCTATCAGAATCGATTCAATGGAAGACCCAAGCAGACACTAACAAATACAACAGCACAACCAGGCAGGAAATGAGCTGATTATTTTAATCCTATAGCTCCAATTATTCAACATTTTACAAAAATAAAATAGCTTGCAGTAAAAAAAACATTTCTATGTTACTTCCAAGGTTAAATTGAATACATTTATCTCGGATATTGCATTGAGACGCACTTTTGATGCCATGGATTCACAATATTTACTACATATTTCGATAAACGTGATCCAGTTCAAAATCAATTTGATGCAAAACGTGAAAGCCACTGATAGAGTTGTCGACTAATATGTATTTGACTCTGTTTGATGTCGTCCGCTTCTGAGTATCATAGTTACATGAAGGTGGCGATGGTGGTTGTAGTTCAATTAATTTTAATCGAATATACCTTTTTAGGTTCATTTCGAAGTTATGACGAGAAATCTTTGCCACTGAACGAGGCTAGACCTATTCATAAGGACAGCTTGCTATATAGGAGCTTCTATATATATATATATATGATAGCCCTTGAGCTTGCATCGACAGGTTTTTAGTGCAAAATATTAAACATACGATTTCTATCTTGAGTGTGTTTCGATAATTGAATCAGCTTTAATGGATTGAAATGTCATATTAAAATATAATATCTATGCACATGCATGTTTAAAATAGTAGTGCAGATAGAGAAATAGAAATGTTATTGAACTATATTATGTGAATAAAAAACCATTTTGAATTTGCCCGACTTCATAAATATTATCTCAGAATTAGATTCAAACAACAAATGAGTATATAAGTTACAGCCTTTATACTACAACGTGAGTGACCCCAAATATTGATACCACTGATACCTGCCTAACTCGCCTTTAGTCAAGGTCTAAACGTAATAAGGTTTTTACCTACTATCGTGAGAATACATACGACAAATATTAGCTTTCATACTTTAACGTAACACCAGGCCTTGGTTCTCACCCTGCTAGTTCAAATATCAATCAAATAAATTCAACAAAAACAACAATATATGTTACGAAAAACAAAAAGAATTTGATGCAGCTCCTAAAGTCAATAAAGTTCGACTTTTCAGCAAATTTTTTTGCTGCTGAAATAAGTTCAACCTTTAATTTATCTCAAAATGATCGTTAACACCCAGTTGAAGTTATCAACAAATATATCTTCATTACGTTTAAAAGCCTCAAGCATCTACAAATCTGCTCAAATTTACATTCACATTAATGCCAAAACAAATACTCGAAAGCATGAAAAAAATCTTTAATTACTATAAAATAATCTGTTAAGCAAACAACAACTTCAACAACGATACCTTGACTTTGAATCAATTCGCGGTGTAGTATGGGAACGAAAGCTTCTATTCGAATTCGATTATCACGTTTAATTATAGGCATTATCAAATACTCATGTCTATTAGTACTCGAATCAGTTGAATACCAGATGAACGGTAGTCGATGTCGGAAATAAAATCTTTGAGTGTCGATCATCATTCACGTTTTTTTTTTGTTTGGTTTACAGTAGAACCGCATTCAATCTTTTAGCATATGCATCATGCATGTACAAATTGATGTTTGTATGCGCATGTGTGGTGAGCTAGACAGCCAGTAGTGAAGGAAAATTATTGATAGTCCTGATTATCATTTAAGGAAATCTTGGTACTTTTCTGTTTTACAACCCCCCCCCCCCCCCCCCCTCCCCCCATTTTTTTTTCACATTTGGTTGTTGCAATGCTTCTAAAATTGATTAGAAAGTAGTAATTAACCAAAATTATGATGGAAAAACACGTTTAAAAGAAAAAAAATTTTTTGTTAAATTTTTTTTTTAAATTAATTTTTTAATTTAAAAATTAATTAAATTAATTTAAATTTTAAATTAATGTCACATAACAGTGAGAATAAATTTTGCTCCATTTTTGACGTCTTACCTTTCCGAAGCTTCAACGCAATTTACAATTAAGCTATTACAATAATAATGTTGTATACAATTTGTTTATATGATTAATAACAGTATAATGAGCTCTCGATGTAAATGGCAATGTATGGCAGCAGGCCTCCCCAACAACACTTTAACTTTTGAAAAACTCATTCTGCCACATAAAAATGAAAAAAAAATTTAAAATCGGAAAAAAAAAATTTTTTTTAATGCATTTTCCCATCTCAATTTTTGTGGAGTAACTTTTTAACCCATTTCGAGCAGTTTTCATTAAAAAATTTAAAAAATGGAGGGGGAAAAGCAGAAAAATACCAAAATTTATTCTCACTGTTATGTGACATTAATTCCAAATTTAAATTAATTTAATTAATTTTTAAATTAAATAAGTAATTTTAAAAAAAATTAAAAAAATTTTTTCTTTTAAACGTGTTTTTCCATCATAATTTTGGTTAATTACTACTTTCTAATCAATTTTAGAAGCATTGCAACAACAAAAAGTGAAAAAAAAATGGGGGGGGGGGGAAACAGAAAAGTACCGAAATCTTATTTGCTTTGTTTTACTTTTGTCTATCACAAATTCTAACTCATGTCCATTAAACCTACATACACATGTATTACTACGCCTGGACTTCTCAACTTGGAAAAAATATCCAAAGGCGGGTGGTAAATTAACTGTTAAATCCGAGCATCGCATTTTTTTTTTTTACATATTTTTTGCGAATCTAGAATATTATTTTTAAAAAAAGTTTAACTCACCATCATGACGCTCATCCTGTTCAGACGATTTCGCTTAAGAGACGTTATTTCCGCATTCGGACATTTCATATGTTTCGCGATTCCTTTTTCGGTCAAACAAAACTTTTCGCTCAAAAATTGAACACTACTCAATTGAACACTACATGCATACCGTTTGGATGCATTAACCAAATATGACCGTGTTATTATGATATACATATGATCCAATTTTTTACCGTGTAAACAAGTGAAATTATAATCTGGAATTGGTTAAAACCCGGATTTCGTTTAACCGTACAAATTCTCATGCACACGTACCGACACGTTGAAAAAAACGGTAGTTCTTCGCCACGTCGGCAAATCCAGCGATCGGACTTGCAAAAGGATTCGACCGGCTTACAGAATATTCATGGCGCCGCGGGTTGATCGCAATTGAACTGAAAAACAGGAGAAAAGTGAGGAAATTAAATTTCCTATCTTCAGATACTATCGAAAACATCACAAAAACAGTTTTCGAAAACAGTTTTCGAAAACAATTCCCGAAACAAAGAACTAACCCGCGAATTCATGTCTATGCGTCTTATTGCATACTGGCTGTTAGAGAAAGAAAACTCGTGAAAGCTCTCTCGATGGTTTTGCATGCACTATCGTTCGATAGTGCATGCAACTATCGATAGTCGATAATGCACTGAAACTATCGATAGTTTTCGATAGTTTTGCATCTCTAACAACAGCGAGGGTGTAATGAGATGCATAGATATTTGGGCGGAAAACTGATTCGGTGGTGCATTCACTCGACTGAATGAGTCATAAGGTGATGTAAATCGTTTGATATGAGGTAAATTATGAACGATATCAATAAAAAAACGTGTCATGTAGGATATTTATTTGATGTGCATTTTTTCGCATTCGACAGATAAGTATCTTCGAGTGTCGAATGTAGCAAGTGTGTGGTTTTTGAGCGTTTTGTTGGCCATATACATTTTTATTTTCCGTTATTGAGTGTATTTTTATTCTTCACAATGATATATTGATATTGAAAACGCCAAGATTAAATACAGATTAAAATAATGGATTTTATCAATTATTCATCTAATTATGCTTATTTGTTTCTTCGAATTGTGCAAAACTGTTATACTCTACGTTGTGAGAATGAAAACAAACCATTATAGATGTATGAATTTTAAATTTTTTTATTGCGATATTGTTCCCCAATGCTGATATAAAATACGAGCCTGTAGACTAGATTTGCATATTTTCTTCATACAAGCTACCAACATAGAGCGTATGCGGTACAATATCACAACTACGGCACATTTGCATACATGCTACGTGCAATGAACCAGATATGATATCAATTGTGAGCCTCTAGTAAGTCGACTACGTTGCCGTTTCTATAATTCTATTTACCTACATTGTTGTAGGTAGTTTTTAATCGTTTTAGTGTTCATAAACTGTATGTTTCGATGACACGAAACTGCTGCAAACCATCATCCGATTATAGATCGGATGCTGGTGCAGCGATCGTGTGACTTCTTTCGTTTGATTTTTGTCACCGTTAGTTCCTTGTAGCAAGTAAATCGCATCTATTACAATACTGAAATGATTCAGTAAAATTATTTACAGTAGAGCATAGGTATCGTAATCGAGTGTAATGATGTGACAAAATACTTGAAATTCAGATACTACAGTCGTGATGAGAAACGTATGGTATCTAAGTAGAGCTAAATTTATTATAGAGCTGAAATGAAGAGACCTGTTAATGGGAAATTATGTAGTCGAAACTTTTGGCTTTCGAATGGCACAACAAACGTGGCTCAGAACCTTGTCATATAAATATTTCACATGCAAAAGTATGGCCTGAAGCAAGTGGATAAGTGAGAAAGGGATGTACTGTGTCATGGTTTACCAATGAAAAGTTGGTTGTTATATATGGACAAACAACATGTATGCAAAGTGTTTTACCGTTAGTTAAATTATTCCACTGGCATTAAGTTTATGTCACGATTTTAAAAAGGAACGAATCTCCGGTAGTCAGCACTGTGACTACTAAGCCATCTTCCGTTTGGACCACAGATGCAGATTTTTGATTCGTCCGACTGCAGAGCCGATTCGTTCTCGATAGAATCGTCACACTTGTCACAAAAGTTCAATTTTATCGTAGCAGTCACAAGGACTGGAGATTTTTCCGCGGCATATTAGATAATAATGGCTGTGAGGACTTTTGAGTACAAATCAAGAATTTCATCGAGTAATTTATCCAACCTGAATCACTAATTCAAAGATCAAGCTTTTATTGACAGGAAGCCAAAATCACGCCTTTGTTGTCAAAAAACAAATCTTGAATGCCCGTCCATAGCTCCAGAGTACTTTTCAAAAATTATTTGGATCCACAAAAGTCACAATTTCCAAATACCAACTATTCTTATAATTTTCAAGTCAATTCGCAAATCAAGAAATCTACCACATTCGACCCTCCAAAGCCCAAACATCAAGTTTTTAGAATACACGAATTATATACCATTACCATATCGAAGAAGATGATCACGTTCCCACGGAAACTTCGTGCAATTCACACCTCTATCTGAGTCTGATGTGTAAATACATCACGTGTCATATGATAAGGTGCACGACATGAATCATGATTAGGTTGCCAACCAGCCATCCGACATGTAAAAAAGGCTTAGATATGTGGGCCGGCCCTGTGGTTCGCGTGTTCAATGTCACCGTGATGCGTCAATTGGTCACACTTTACCGAGAGGCTTTAATGAGAGGCGTTCGGCATGACAAAATCGCGGCATGGAATGAGGAACATCGATCCATGGATCATTGAAACTGAATTGAATTGTACACACGGTCATGGTTATTCGATCGATTTGCAGACGTCTGTTTTGCCTTCAACACCAAACACTAAGCTTGTATCCAATGTTTTGATAAATCATGAACTGGCATGGATTCATCTGTTTTGCGGACTTGTGCCAAACACTATTTTACGGAATAACACGAGCACCTGCTGAAATGATTTTCGTGAATCGAGCTCAGGTTTTGCAGTGAACCTTCAATTATTTCAACAAAACAAAGAGATTCTTGTGGGATGACACCACAATAGACCGCATGCGGTTTCTATCGAAGCAAGCAAAGAACTAGGCGAAGGATAGATAGTTCAAGTGTAATGTGAGTCAATAGAGCTGCTTGAAATGGAATCCATGAGACAATTCGTAGGCTTATTATAAATTGGAAAATGAACACTCGTCGAACAATGTAGTCAAATATTGAGGAAAAGTTGAAGGGAAAGTTGGAAAAAATAAAATTCAAAATTTGCATAAAGAAACATTTTCCAGACACGTGTGTGAGTTTTTAGATGAAATACCTAAAACTCAAAAGCTTGAATAATTTGTAAATTCAAAGGGAAAAAGCAAAAGGGGAAAAAGAAAGACGCAGCTTCAAAATAAAGAACAGGTTCATTTAAGCAAAACGAGACAAGTAATCACATAAGTACCTAAAACGTAGATGTCACACTTGATAGCAATATTGAAGGAGAAAGCGAATATACCAAAAACAAAACTATCTAAAATGTTTCTCAATAAGCATCATTCATTAGGAAGATATGATATGATAAGGAAATATAAACAAACTAATCACTTGGTTGTAAAAACTTTGTTTCACTATGCCATTTATATAATACGACTGTCGTAAGGTATGGTTCGGACACGTCAACCAGAGGGACGCGGCATAGTAACCTTATGACAAGAAAATGATCAATAGATTCCATCAAAATACCGATTTCCTCAAACACAACCGTTTAAACTTGATTTCCATGTCCTCAATATCTTCGAAATATCGATCGTTTATTACTAAAATCAGCTTAATGACAAAATTAACTGATCTCTTCTACAAATATGACACTTCGCATTAAAACCCCCAGCTCAGTGACCTCTTTATGCAATAACCCGTGTGTGTGCTCAGTTATCATTTGTAGCGATAATTTGTCATAATCGATAACTGTGAAAGTAAATCAAATCAACCGATAAATAGTTGTTTGTACTGTCACCCAGAACGGGAATTAATTTGTCTACGATAAAGATTTCTTTAAGTAAGTATGAAATCGTACAATTTCGCAACAAATCAAGTCTTTGCAGACAGGTCGTGTCGCGAATTCGTTTGATAAGAGGTAAAGTGAACACTTTTCCGCAATTGAAACGCCGATGCATATGGAGTCGGAAGACGATGCACTAAGGATTCAAGTAAACGCATTAATTGTGCAAAGTTTAAAAACAAATTTACTCATACGGAAAAAGGAAACACATTTGAATTGAATTATGTGTATAAAATGAGTGTTAATCTATTTTTTTAAGCTAAAATATTATTACATAGTGTAAAATATAAACATTAAGTTGAAAGTAAAGTGTAAGTATTAAAGTATTAACCGTTGATTGAACAATATTTATGTATGACTTAATACATATATGACTTGATCACAAACAATTTATTTGTTTTTTTTTATTAGTTTGCAGTACAATTTTGCTATTCAGAGGATTTAAGCCTAGTTTTTACGGAAGCAAACACATTTGACAGGTCGATAAATATTGCTTACTCGTCTTGCAATATAGGCTCTTCCAATATTGTCTGCTCAGAAACGACCACAAAGGTTAACTGCACAGCCAAATCAGAAGAAGAATGTCTCAACTGGAATAACCTGGCCGTTAAATTGAATGAGCAGCCATGGGCTGACGCGGACATTAGAGGGCACTATGTCTTGTCTCATGGCCATATACAATGCCTGCTTAAGACTTTCGTATATTCCTATCAACTGGCAAAAAACGAAAGTTGTGTTATTCCTAAGGCAGGTAAAGCATCGCATGCTTAACCAAAGGGCTACAGAGCCATTTGTCTAAGCCTCTTCCTATTAAAGATTTTATAGAGGGTTTTTGGGGTACTAGAAAACTCTACTCTGGTTTCGAAATTACAGCCTATACGAGAGGTAACTCTGTCGAAATAGCCCTGGATACCTTAATGAAGCAGGCTGAAAAATAACTGGTCTGCAAGGAGTATAAGCTACCTGCTTATCTTGGACATTGAGGGAACGTTCGGTATTGTGCGTTCTCGGGCAATGTGAATGCTCTCCCCAACCTGGGTGTCAATTCGCAATAAATCGAACAGATCAATCTATTACTCAGAAACCAGATATAGCCGTCTTTGTATAGTGCAACATTCAAGTAAGCGGTAAATATGGGCACTCCACAGGACGGTGTTTTGTCTCCCTTGCTTTAGAATCTAACACTAAATGAGCGCCTAAGGTCTAAATGCTGAAACGGAACTATTGCTCTTCACGAGGAAGTATAGTGGTATAACACCATCCGATATGATAAAGTTTAACGAAGTTTTGTCTCTAGTGTAAAAGCTTCTCGTTCGTGAGTTTTAATATTTTTTGTTATTTTTTACTAATGTTCGAAGAACATTAGTATTCAAATCGATTTGGCCAAAAATTAATATTTTCATATATATGTCTCATCAAAAAAGAATCAAGAATCATCTATATATCATCAAAAACATATATATATATATATATATATCATCATCATCCGATCAAGCTGAAATTTTCCGGATACATTGATGTATATGCGGAATAGGTCCAGGGCTCACCAAACGTTAATTATATTTAACTCTTTGGCATCGGCGGCCATTTTAGTGATATTTTACATATGCCTATTATCCTATCAAAGAATAGTTTTCAAAAAAACTAAGTCTGCGAAACGAAATTCGAACGTTTTTTTAATAAAGATTTGATGAGGTTTGGGAAATTTTTAACCCTATGTGTGCGCATTACAAAACTTACAAAATATTGATGTTGATAAGTTGTATACTTGTATAGTTTTGTATGAACGTGCTACGGCAGGCACTGAAAGTGAACACCTTCAAACCATCGACTCTCCTGAAAAATTTTCAGTTTTAAGGGGAAAAAACAACTCACATACAAATCTTATGCTTTGCCGACACAGTCAAAGTAAAACTTAAAACAAAGTAAAATTCCATATCTTACAAGAACGGTAACCCTTCCCCAATTCACCTATATTTTTAGCATCAAAAACTTCTGTTCACGGGAACTCACGGCGCGCTAATCATATACAGTTGAAATTTACAGAATGTATTGGTCTTAAGTAGGATCAGGTCTGATAGAAGTGATTTTGAAATTTGGGCAATTCTGTGACAGTGGTGCCATCTTGAAAAATCACAAAGAACTGCTTTTGGCCCTATAATTTCTGGTTCAGTCACCATATTTTTTGACGAAATTCACACAGTAGCTGAATCTTACTCTAAGCCACCTTTAATAGAAATTTCTATGAAAAATTAGATTGGAGCTGCCAGCTATGGTAATTTTGGTGCATTTAAAATTCGCTCAGGAAAATGAAGTTCTTTGCCCTACAGCTTCCAGTGCAGTCATGAAATCATAGCGAAATTCATACGGTGAATTAATCTTATTGTAGGCAATATACAGTAAAAATCTAATTGGAAAAACAATGATACCAGGCTATGGTTGTTTTTGTATTTTTGGCATATATCTTTAGTAAGCGATTTTATAATAAAATTTTCAAATAGTAATAATCTTGTATTGAAAAAAACAAGAAAAATTAAAATCTAGAAAATTTGAAAACTGTTGCGAGTGGTAACTCTAATTTCTTTATATCCCCATAACTTCCAATGCAGTCTTAGGAGCAATACGCAATTCGCACAGTAGGTTGATTTCAACGAAAGGCAAATGTGCAAATGGTTGCCAGCACGATACATTTTTGTTATTTTCGTCCTAATAAATGCTTACATTAAGTATTCACATCGCGAAAATTTGCAATGAAAATAAGTGAACAATGTTTAAATTTTCTAAGGTCTGCATATTTTTCAGATGGCAGCCGCAAACACCTTTCTGTCGCTGTAACTTTCGATGAAGTCATCGAAATTACATTGGCTTAGGGTCTATTATTGCTTAGGATTTATTGGTCTAAAGGAGGAGAAGTAGCTAGTGGTAGTGGTCTTAACTAGCTAGTGGTAGAATGTACACTCAAAATCTGCACAAATCCTCTATTGTTCTTCGAACATTAGTGTTTCTAGCGATTCTGAGGTTTTTTTTAAGTTAATGTTAAGCTGCAGTCAGCTTTAATCTGGAAGGAGGCGAATTTCTCGAGTATATGGCGAGTAAGTTGCATGGGGGAACAACGACTTTCTATTATTTCGAGTGATATCAGCATAGTGTTGTGGGTTAATTAAAAAAAAACTGGTACAGCCTTTCTTTAGCGGTCAGATCAATTCTGTGATCAAGGCGGTGATCGTAATTGCTCTTGTTGACCCATAACCTGATCTCTTTAGTCGACTCATCAAATTTGTGATGTATCTTCGTTGTCTCACAGTTGCAACCAGATGAAAGAGAAAATAAATATTTATATACGTTTGAGTGTTTATAGATAACGCATTAGTAGATACAGGAGCACTCGATGCATAGCGCAGACGAAATGTGAAAAACCGCAAAGTTGATTAGTCAATATGCTAATAATCGCGATAAACACAGAGATGCGTGCTTACTAAGTGCCTGACTTGCTCAGAATCTCCGTGAATCCTAGTGAATCTTCTTCCAGTCACATTCGCATACGAAACAACATTGATTGCATGCATGCATGGAAAGTTGACTAAGTAAACGATTCGTTGCACTCAGATAGTATTTAATGCGATAAGTTCGAATAGAGCGTTCAACATTTCAGATAACGTCAATTAGAATAGGTGTTGAATGCAAATGTAAAAGTAGTGACTTGACGATTGTATCTTAGGCTTAGGAGTATCTCAATCTTGTGAATATTGAGTGTGTCCACGCATTTTGCATTTTGAATTAATATGAGATGGTTTGGTATGGCTGAGTAGGCAGATGGATTTTTCGAAGATGTTTTAAGGTGATTGTTTTTCAAAGGGAACGCTTGAAGGCTCTCAAATGAAATCAAGTAGAATAATCGTTCGTAGAAATGAATAGTTATTTTTACTGTACGTTAAAAATTTTTGTCAACTTCTGCAACTAAGTTTGTCAGTTTATTTTGATTACTGTCGGTTTTTAATATTTCAGAAAATATTTAACAGAGATGTTGCGGTGATGAAATTTCAAAAAACTGCCAGAAAAGACAATTTTTTATATTCATAAGAAATTTGAACAACATTCAAGTAATTTTTGTTCAAATGGAACAAAATATTCCTTTGAAATCCACCACATTTTTCTTCCCAACATGCAACATTCAGCTTCATAGCTTCAGTTTCGAAAATTTACCATTATAATGGTCACCAACCATCAGATCATCTATGAATCTAAACCAAAAAAACCCCTCCCACTTGGATTTTTCTCAACAGTTATATATTTGAATTGTTCGCTAATTACATACAATAAACTGCAAATTTATACCCCTGGAAATTTCTTCCAAAATGTCTTAACACAACAAGCAGCACTTAACGAGTACTCCAAACACCTCATTACACCCAGGAATGGCATCATTCAAGAAATTTGAGGCGAGGCCAACAGTAGCAATAAATTATAGTGTCAGCATTGCTACATCATAGCTTGATACCAACTGATTGCACTGCACTTATGTTTGTCAGCAGTAACCGTTAAGCGAATGTAAACAGTATCATTTCAACCATCAAAAGTCAAAATCAATTCACACAATAATAGCTTGAAATGAATGTTTGACGATTTGTTCTACTCACCGCAGTGATTCGCCATATTTGTATCATCACGCAGTAGCAATGAGCACTGCACTGCAACACAACACCGCCAACATTGCCCGTCAATTTTCCGTTATTTTATTGCCATGTGACTTTTTGCTGTGCAAACATGTCCAAACACACTTACTTCGATTACAGATCGATCTCTAAATGACGTTTCGAAAATGTGTAGCAAATCGAGATTGTATCCCATGGATTTGAACTAGTTCAAAGTCAATTAAGACTTCCAATTGTTTGAGTTATCATCGATCGATTGCACTCGCAATATAAAATGTAATGTTCGCGCCGTGGCTATTTAAAGACAGTCGATTTCTCGAGTTAGTAGTTCCCATAATGCTTTCGCACCGCTGATGTTTGGATTGAATTGGATCTGCTCTGTCAAAGTGCGATCCGGATTGAATTGAAGATTGAATTTACCGATGGCAACAATCATGCCAATCTTCACTTGTGTGACTATCTTGGCTGTGTATTTTGTGTGATGGCAGTGGTTCTGAAACTGAAGATGTATTTGTTAGTTGATTTTGATGAGTATATGAAGATATACAGGAAGCCTGAATAAGATATTTGATTTTTTGTTCAGAGTTCTGTAAATGGATTGTATTGTATTCAAATTCGTACAGTACGAATTTGATATGTCATAGTGCATACGTTTGCACTACGCTCTCAAATCAGGTTGATTTTGAACTGTCAATCAAGTTGAAGTGATCCTTGCAGTCGAAATGATTTAAGCTATTCGTTTTCGTAACACTACAGAGTCCAGCCCATCTCGGACCTTGGCTATTTAAGCTATAGTCACACCGAAAATCATACGATGATAATCGGTTCAAAGTGGTGAGATGCCAAAGAAAATTCTGTCACATGTTGTCTAGTAATAGATATGTTGTTAATTCGGAAAAGTGGAAGTTAGATTCTAGATGATAGGACCGTCGATCGAAGGGTGGTGAAAAGGGGTGGAGGTGATGTGACTGATTTTGTTCAACACTATAAAAGTGTTTTAGATGGGGATGGACAACTAGAAGCGCAAGGTGTGGGGCTAAGAAATCATCATCATCATCATTCATCACTTCATAAAATGTAACTGAGCTCTACTTATTTAAGATGACCAAGTAATTTTTTTCATTTTCATGTTTACTTAAATTTTTACCTCTTTATTTGAAACTAGCTGTAGTGGAGAATTGTAAGCCTTATTTGAAATTATGATTGGCAATAAAATATTATTATTATTTACGTTTTTGATATATTTAAACCATCGGAATGTTGTCATCCGAGTAGAGGGAAGTCTGATATCTCCAACTACATTCTGAGTGCCAAAAAATGAACGGAGCCATCCCTGTGCGTATAGAGATTGAAGGAAGGTCGGAAGACTCCATTCTGATGATAAGAAAAGTAAGGACAGGATGGTAAAGATGCAGGAGAAAAAGAAGACCCGGATGTTTCCATTCTAATGGACTACATTTTGATGGTTATCTACACTCAAAAAAATTTTGGTTGAATTTTACCCTTATAATAGTACGAAACTGGTTTCCTACTATTAAAGATGTAAATTAACAAAAGTGCTTAAAAAGAATATTTTTTTACGACCAAATCGTGTAATTTAACCCTAAAACATGATGCAATTTTATGGCTTTGGCGCAAAGGTGAATAGCAAACTAGTAAATTTACACTCTTTTTGCTTCAATTTACAAAAGCTGTGTATTATTCAGCTGATATGACGTAAAAGCAAAACAATGCACATCGAATGTGTAAAAAAATTTGTGATTGATTATTTTAAACGAAAAAATGAATACATTTCCTATTATGAAAGTATTAATTATAGACCCACTTTTTAGAGTGTAGTTCTTAATTATCCTCTCCGATTCGTCATTAGGCCAAAATACTTGAACAGCATGTCCATGAGTCGCCGGTGTACTGCTATCTCCGCCGGACGCATAAATGGCGCACTAGAGCCAATCATGCGCCCGATATCCTGAATCAGTCTGCTTTTATATCCGTTTTTCTGTGAGTAAAAGCTTGTCAGTTGTTCCGGTCTCTAAGTGGCTCAACTACTTTCTCCTGATAAAGGAGCGAGTACGTCGGGCACTTTTTAGTCACCGAGTTGAAGCACTTGCGAGAGCAGAAGCAGCGAATTCTCCGTTCGAACATTTCCACTTCTGCCATGGCAGATTTGGAACAGGTTATCCACGATGGGGTTACCTATGCGAAGATTGACTGAATGAGTGTCTTATAACAAATGGAATTGGTCTTTACCGCTATGCCAATCTTTTTAGTGAAAATATGTCTGACGCACTGAAACGCGGATTTGGACGTCGGACATACGGATTAAATTTCAGGAATCCATGCATGTTGATTCCAAGGTAGCGTAATATAGGACCAGGAGAAATTCTAAAAGTTCTGAATAAGACAGCAACATTTTTTGCCTTGTTGCGGATAGTTTGTGATCCCCGATACTTGGCAGGGTTGTTGAATGCAGACAACTGTGTTTTGCTATTGTTTAGTTTGATGATCCATTCATAAAAATAAAACCTAAGACTAACCAAGTAATCTTGTAGGCCCTTCGTAGGTTTGAACGTGTCTTGGCAGGACGTGAATAAAAGCGTGCCATCTGCATATTGTAGGACTTTAATTTGAAGATAACTCACTAGACAAGTGAAGTCAGCAGTGTTAATAATGTATAAAACAGAACCAGTGACAGAACCTTATGGCGTTTTAGAGCTTACACCAAGCCGATCAAATCAGAACAGCATCAAACATACAACTTATATCTGAGTAACAGATTGTCTTCAATGTCCGTCTATTAAATGAGACTCTAATAATATCTGTATTTTCTCCAACAATGATTTCTTTGTTTTACTTCTACTTCTTTGGGCTTGTTGACGAATAAACTTTCTTCACAGTGCCAAACAATAGAGTTATTTACCTATTCTTTTCCGGTGGAATTTGGCCCTCAACAGATTCTAATTTTGGAAATACTTAAAAATACTTCACTGTCTCATACATCACTTATCATTCAAGATCAGTTGATTTTGGCTTCTAATACGTGATTTATTAACCATTTAACATTTGAGTGGTCGGTAGCTCCACTCGCTTCGCAGCAGCGAACTACTGGCCACGGGTTCGAATTCCGGTGTACGCTCACGTTTATATTTGTTCGTCTTGTGTTGTTTTGAGAGCCAGTAATTGGTGGAATGACTGCGCAAAGATCAGCTCTTTAGAAATTAAATGTGCCTCAGCTAAATGCAACGAATTGAATCGTTACATCGTGTTCTCTCTCTGCTTCCAAAGGTGAACTCCCTTTGGCATTACTATTATAAAGAATTCTTCCATTGCTTGTCAAAGCTTCCAAACACATACTGATATCAGCAGTTATTTTTTTCAATTTTCTTTTTTTTAAATACTATGTTTCGCTTAAATCGTATCAAACATCCTCTGCAATGAACTAACGATTCCTGGTTCACATTGAAATTTTTCGACGCTTTTAAAGTTAAAAAAAACTTTGTAGAAATTGCATGAAATGTGTCAAATGTGTTCCTTATTACAGCCGACCTGGTCATGAAGGTCATGTAACAATTTGATTTGATATCTGCAACGGAAGCCGCAGCGTAGAAATATTTCCAAACTTCATTAAAATAAAACACTTGTTACTTATTACATGATGTTTATCTTGTGAAAATTTCACGGTAGCATCTCTTAGTAGAAAAATGCTCATTGCTGTCAACACTTTACCATCACTGAAACGAAAAATTTAACACGGCCACTCAACGTAATCATTAACAAATTCTGTGAATTTCGTTTTAATCCGATAACTGCATCGGACGTTATAGGGATGGAAAAATTTAATGATAACATCTGTTGGCGCGAAAATAACAAAAAATTGGGGATCTGGCAACCCAAAATCTGCTTAAAACTGAAGTCGGCTTACTCTGTGAATTTGGTTTCACGTCAATGATTGCGTTGGAAGTTATAGGAGAAGAAATAATTTTAGGGTTACCACCCGCAAAAGTTTAATAAAATTTTGGAGTCTAAACATTACTGTTAATTTGCAATACAATATCATTATCAGTTGAAAATTTAATGAAAGTTTGTGATAAAATAACAAGAACTGTGTTAGTTGAAAACTGTCTTAATAAAAAAAATGGCAACAACTAAAATAGCTAGCATGTCCAGCCTAATTTCTCAAGAAAAATTCTAGCAAACTTGGCTTGCAGTAAGGTTCATATTAATTTACGATTGAGAGGAAACAAATACACGAAAGCATTTTTAGAATACAGCATATTGGATGTCTTGTTTTAGTAAGAACGCAGGTTTATCCATAGTAATTATGATGGTACTTGATAAAAGGGTACAGTGCCAGTATAGTGTTTTCTCCCAAGTAAGCTTGTGCGAAAAGCAATTTGATTTGAGTCGGGTGAGCCGAACTTCACTCAACGGTTCAAGGTCCTTACCTAAGGTAGTTGAGTGATGCCCACGACCCGCTTTTGAATAGTTTAAATCCGGATCCAAAGAGCCCGAACTGGAATCCAGCCTACCCTATAAATGGGAGGTTAAAAAAAATTAGCGCCCAACGTGGGCGCTAAATTCATTACCGTCTAGAAAATTTTGTAAAAATTTAAGAGTCGATTACACGTGAAGTGACATTGTACAAAATTAAGACAAGACATAGGAGGCTCATGAGGACTGCAGAGAGCACAAGAGATCGCAAGTTCTAAAGGCGGTTCATTGATACCAGTGGAAATCACGGACAGCTAGCGAACGGAGATTTATATATCGGCTACTTATACTTTGCCAGGCTAGAGGCCGACACTTAAATACTTGTATTCTGATTTGAAAAATAACTTATCCCTAAAAACATACTGTATTTTATTTTAGATTATCGTACATCAATGGAACATAAAGTCAAAGTCCCTTCTTCAAAGGAACTGGGAGGGTATCAGTTTTGTTGAACGAAAATTATTTTGACATTTCCAGTTCCACTTGCCCTCATTAATGCAAATGACAATTGTAATTAGAGGTTTTTCTTCTCATTCGCTTTTCGCAATACGAACTGTATCCGTTGAAAGCTCCAATACTATTTTTTCTAAAATTAATAGGGTCCATATAAACGAGCAAAAATAAAGAAAATTTAACTTCGTGTTGATTTCATTGTATCTTGTTTCTACAAAAAAGTTAGTGAACAAAATATTGTTATTGCATTGTATATTAATTAACGCAGTTTTAATATGACCAGGTATCTATGATTTTAAAATGGTTAAAGACATTGAAAAAAAAACTTATACTATTTCGGTGATAATTAAAGTTTTCACTAGACACCAAAGGTTAGCAGTCCCATTGAACTTCTTTTCATTCATTCATTCATTTATACGACCATTCAAATACGGAACTCCATTAAATCGAATCAAATCTATTGCACATTTACCTACAACACACGCAAACCCTGCAATCTTCAACAATCTGTCGTCGGTTGCTGCACTTCTCTTCCAATGTCTCTAATTTCAATATGCTTGTCATCGGTACGACGCTTATCGTGCCTTTCGAAAATCTCGTTGCAAATTCTCATCACGTCACAGCTTAGCCAACGCGAGACACTCACCGAACTCTGTTAAGTGCCCAAATGGGGTAAAATAACAAACAACCTGAAGACTTCTTCGATGACATTTAGTTCGAATGCAATCTTCAGCTAATTTTGCTATAAATTCAAGATTGAAAATAGTTCAATTTACATCGTTATTGACAACAAAGAGCAGCGAGTTGAATGCAAGTTTTGATGGGAAACAAGCGAAAATAAGCTCTGCGTTGAAGAAGCGGACGGTATTGTAGCGTTTGTGTAGCTTGTTTTAGTAGGTATGCTTGTGAAAGTACATGATTCGATGTGATGATTCAATAGTTTGCAACATTGTACTCGGCATTTATGCTAAATGTCGCATAGTTTGGAGGTGTGCTGGGTGGAGTAGGTGGTAGATTTTGATTGAATCTATTAATAAAGTGTAACCACCAGTAGAAGTGTGAAGAAATGCGTAAGATTATGAGTATTTCTGTTAGTTTTCAATAGTTTTTTTTAGTTTAGTCGAATCTGACGGTCTGCCGTTTTTGGCAATTTTCACTAAATCGACGTTGATCGGTAAATATTCTGATTTTCTTTCTTAGGGTATTTTTCTTGGAAGTATGAAAAATACCCTAAGAAAGAAAATCAGAATATTTACCGATCGATGCCAAAGGGCTTCCAAACAAATTCTAGAAATCGAAAATGTATCTTATTTCTCAAAAAGTTATGTCATCTGGGGGTCAAGTTATATAGTATATAATATGAGTCATCAAAAAAACGACTATACGTTGAGTTCATCTAAACCTACTTACACAACAATATACATTTTGTGAAACTGAAAAATATGGAACAATTTCCAAAGTGCTGACTCACTAGTATTGACCAATGTACATAAATCATTCGACAGAAAAATTTACCCACCTAGATTTTATTAAAAAAGCACTGCGATGAAAACACGGTGTTGAAGGGCGAAAAAAAAACGAACGAAATTCACCACAAAGAGCCCTTCACAGAGCATCATATTATTAAGTTAGACGATTACTGCAATGTATATTACCCGACTTTTCTGTTGCTTGAGCTCTAGCACAATGAGATATGACCCAACCTTAACTTGTACAGGATCCTCACGACACAGCTCGATTGCACTTTATCTCGAAAAAATTGAATACATGACTTTGTGCCCCTGAACTTTTCATCATTTTATGACGATGACGACAGCATGCGCTCATCTTAGCAACATGCAACTACACCTATATTCTCAATGTTGTTGCATTCTGACATGATTTTCAACTGAAGCACATCGCTGCCGACGAGAAATAACTATGCAGCATATACGTTTTAAAACGAATGATAAATAAAATGGATTTTATGGGTTGCTATAAAATTTCCATTGACATAATCACACCCCGAAATGCATGAATGTTTCTACCGAAAACGAAACATAAAATCATGATTGTCGGCTAGGTCAGTGTTGTTAACATGGTACCGTTGTTGGAGGAAAAAAAAAACGTTCGAAAAATATAGTGATCATGCTTAAGGTGTCATTAAGTTAACATGAGCATATTGTGAATGTGATTGATGTGGCAGGTAAAAAAGGTAAAATTTACGGAACTATAGTAGCCCATATTTGGTATTTTGTTTGTTGTTTTAGTATGATTGTAGTTTGTGCAATGGAAGTGCTATAAAGGTAATGTTTGATGGAAAAGAATGGCCATTGAATTATTTTTGTAGTGGAATTCACAATCATCTTAGTTTTAGATCTTTGTTATTTTGGCACTGTTGAAGTTATTCGCGTTACTTTCTATGGGTGACAGTTTTACCGAATAATGAAATTATAATAATTTACTTCGCATGTGTAAAACATAGCTTCGATGGCTTGAAATGAATGTGTTTTTAGCTGCCATACGATTGTTTCCACGATAGAGTGGGATACGAATATGCTGACGCTGAATATCTGAAGTCATTCATACGAAGAGATTCTGGTAAAACTTGACTATGTGCCCCCCATAGCTGTTAGGCAATTTTACCGATTGAGTATTTTTGTGTTTGTTTTCGGAGGTATTTTTTGTATGTTTGTTTGTTTATCTTCAGTGTGTTGTCTAATTTTTGTGCGTTTTTGTTAGTTATTCTTCAATAGTTGATCGCTGATCGTTCATTGGCAGTAGAATTGGCGAAAACTTGAAAAATAACTAATAAAACTTACAAAAAAAATACATGAAAAGACAGTACACTGAAGATAAACAAACAAAAATACCCTCAAAGACCAAAACACAGCCACAAAAACACAATCGGTGAAATTGTCTAATGGCTATTAGATTGCTTATTATTTTCAGTTAACGTACATATGTGAACTTGAGTTTTTTTCTGATTTTCAAAATTTATTATAAATAAATATTTATTTACTTTTGTTTATTCATCTTATTAGACACATTCATCAAAATACTGATTACTATTATATCTCTTATCGCTAAAGGCTGGTGTTGACTTAATCGTGAAGAGAAATTTTGATAAGTCTCAAATTTTGAAAATGGAGAAAAAAGGAAACTGCTCTTTTTTAATGAATAAAATGTCAAGCATTTCAATTTTCAAACGATTGTTTTTATTGAAAAGACATCGGCACAGTTTTCAAATTCAAATACTTATTGACATCGATTGTCAGTTTTTAACTTTACTTTTCACGCTAAGAAGTTAGTATCATTATTGCTTAAATTTTTATTTTTCATACGAAATTTCTCGTGAAATCGAAGACAATACTAAGGTTAATATACGAGGTAAGTCTTGACAATTATTACTTTAGCCAAAAAGACAACGTTTAGAGAAAATAAAGGCTATGTGAAAATTAGTATGTATACAAAAAAATGAATCTTCTATTACGTGATCAATGACCAGAGAAACAAGAAGTTACGGCACGATACCTGCCCACAATTTTAGACTTCCTTAAAAAAAAACCCAGTAAAGTCTGTTGTGTCTGCAATCTCACAATCTAACGCCTTCACAATCCACGCCTTTAACTTATGGTTGATGGGGAAAACACCGCTAATGTCAATTCTCTCTCAACCAGCACAATTACATGCTTCTAAGTAAATCATCAGACCTTTTGCCACCCTGCTGCTTGCAATCCAATCTAAACCTGTCACTCTGTCAGTCTTCACTCATACATCATCGTCTCCCAGTCTCCATATTGACGGTTCATCGATAGTTTCAATCAAACAACGTTTAACTGCAGCATTGATTGTACCGTTTGGTGCATCATCATGATCTATCTTTGCGACGATGGGTAAAAGATCAAGGACGAAGCTTCGATTGGCATTTATAGTTGGCTCTGTGAATATAAGTCGCACCAAATAAGAACATATGCTCAATCAGTTTACCTTTGGCAGATTAGAGAGCAGTGATAAATAAATTCCACGTAAAGTTTTGCTTCATCGTTTACGCTGCGAATCCAATCTGTCAAATCAAACCGGATCGTGGAGTATTAGATATTTCACTTTAAATATATTTGTGAATGCAATCCAAATGATCAAATAATTCAATTTTCCTAGTAGCATCGAGAGTATTCATCTTAAACATAGTTTATATTTACAAGCATAGAGAATTGAATAATTTCTCATTACGAGATGATTTCCAGCTATTCTAAATAGTCTAGGTACTGGTTTGCACCTAAAAAATGCGGGTGTGACATGATTTACGTGGGCAGTCTAACTGGAATATTAATTTCCGCAGCAATCGATATCCTGCTCCTGAAGTGTCTTCACAGATTCCCGATAGCCAATCAATAGATACAAGTACAAACCTAATCCGCCAATATTTCATATTTACTAGCCGCACCTAAATAAAGCATAGCATCTCAGCACGAACCACCATCATCTTGCCGCTGCACTAGCTACAGGGTGCCCTGAAGATTTATTATCCAACCATTTACAATCCATTTAAATCCAGCACGTCGCTGCAGTCTCGCTGTACTTCATCCAAATCTTCTACGATCCGATGTATGGAAATAGCGGAGGTCTTCGAATGATAGATTGCATCGCGGTGGGACATTAGCTAATGGAACACTTACAGACTGCCTCAATCGACCAGTAGAAACTCATCAATTCGTCCAGTTTCGAGCCGCTTAGCTCACATCTTTCTCGCCTGCAAACGCGCATGCATTTCTCCAGTCTAATTGCCAGCCGAACTGATTTATTCGTGGCGTATATTCCGGCTTTCGGCCAGACTATTACTAGTGCATGCTTCAAGCGAAAGACGCATAGATTTAGCACTGTGTATCCTTTGCGTTTCTGTCATGTTTCCTTTTGTATCGACAAATGCAGCATAAACGCAATCCAACAAACCAGTCGATTTCACCAAATTCTGTATGCACTTTGCCGCTGAATTCTGGAAGCGATGTATCTACGCCTCGTCTACATGCTTACATATCGACTAATTAGCTTCCGTAATGGACCTTTCGTGTAAGCATCAAATACGATCATTAAATATGACGTTACCGCAACATGATGGAGTACGGCGAGAGCGATTCCGTTTTGTCGTCTTTTCTCGATCATGTCCAATGACAGATTAATTGATGATCTCGAAATGAAACGTTGTTGTATTAAGGAAATCGAAATGAGAAATGAGAAATGAAAAATGTGAAATGCCAGCAAACATTGTCGAGAATCGATCTCGGCGTTCACGCAAACTGTCGCGTTTTGTCAAATCGTCACATCCATACCGGTGACAGATCGGACATGAAACGAAAGACTTACACTAGTAACCTTATTTCTAAAGCTCAAATCATTTGCGATATGAAAACAATTTTAACATCAAATGCAAATTTTCTGGTGACATGCTAGATTGTTTACATGCGTGAAATTTGATACCTTCAAATGATATGATTTGCGGTTATTTTTGCTGAACATCAATTGCCACAAATGACAATTTTTTTATCTGTAAACAGCAACATGTACCTCAAATTTCCTATAACTGTTACTTTCTCCTGGAGTAACCAACTGTCAACTCTTCACGAAAGTGTACTTTGGATTCCGATCATGCAAAGCTCATGTTTCCAATCTTACTCACCGCAAGCTCCAATTCGATTGACATCCGATTCAAAAATTCACCCGAATTCGATCGACAAATCGATATCAATGTTGTTGGCTTGTTGCTGGGAAATTCAAACAAATCTGCAACATCAGCTTGTCCCTTGTTAGGTGCGAACGGTACAAAACGTGTGCCAAAAACATCACTGTCCGGTCGTTCGACACTCGTTTCGCCATTTGGGAAATCGAACAAACCGAGTGGGCCGTGCCAAGATCGAGTACAGCGTTCCACTGCGATTAGTATCGCATGTGTAAATTTCTCGGACCCATAGGTTCGTCGCAAGATTTGAAATGATGATTAGAAGGATTTCAAGTATGGCTGAAAGTGGACTGGATGAGTGCCGATCGGCATTCAATGGGATGTCGTAGCTTGATTTAGGGAAGTTACGAGCTGATGAAGTCATAAAGCAACCTGTCAACTTTGTTGAGATTGAGGTGAATTGGAATGATCGATGTTCAGTTTAATTGCGGCAAAGAGTCTCGTTGCTTACGTTCAAGAGGTGTGTTCGTACTAGGGGCGATCTTTGCGAATAATCTATGTCCATTTTGCATAGTCAAGCTCACTGATCTGATGACGGATAGAAAGGTTCAAGTGATAGATGTTGTTTGAAATAAAATCATTTTGATTTGCCATAACATGTCCACGGATTTCCCGCGGCGAAAACGAAAATAAATGATATCCGGGAAATTATGTAAGGTTTTTCGGTATGTATTTTTATGTTGCGTGAATGAGAGCTTTTGCAGTATTTTTGAAATGTATCTTATTATTAATTATTTAATCGAACTCATACACCTTTTATCAATTTTACTGGATTTTTCAAACCATATTATGAATCGTCAAATTTGATATTTATTTTGGTATTTAGAGAGCTCAGCTGTTCATTTTTTACTGCATATCGTAAAGAGGACAAAAAACACGCACTAAACTCTACAAAATTTTTCATCTACCTACAACTTACATACAATTTTCGAAATAGTGAGAAACATAAAAAAAATGAATTAGCAAAGATGGGAATGTTAGGCTTTTAATTAATGTTAGCAAAAAGGAAAACAAGCCCCACAGAAGCTACAAAATCAAAGAGTCAGTCTCCTCTAATATTACATTCTTTGCTGCTTCAATTGGTGTGCTCGGATTTAGTAATGCAGCCTACTGAAGCTCCAGTCCCTCCGATTTGGATTGCTGAACCAGGTCCTTGATCTCCTGTGTTGGCCGTGGAAGAAGGAGTCAACAGAATGATAAGCTGAAGTGAAAGTCACGCGTTTCAACCCACTGTTATCTCGTTGCTCCAGTTAACCGCTGATAGGCTCCGACTAAAAAACTATCTGAGCGTTGAGATATCAAGCGAATTGGAAACCAGATCATAATTCCTCGGCTTTGCTAGCTTTTCATTACAAAAAATCTTTATCTCTTTTACTGAGCTTAATCCGCGCAATCATGTTATCTCAATCACATGGCTCCTGCGCAGGCACAATGCAGAAGGACGCTTGCAATTTGGCCAACTTTTCGCTTAAAACAAAGGACGAAGCTTTGCCATGATGCAAAGTTGATCTGAGCAAACCTTTTACTTTCAGGCATAGAAATGTTCAAAACTTATTGTGCACGAGCCCTATTGCAGAATCTCTGAAGCAAAGTCCGCCTGATCTCAGTGTAAGTAGCTCTCTAGGAGATAAAATCAACTGGCTATACATGGACATTCACAAAAGTAGATGCTTTACATTTACTTGATTCGATTAAATTAAGCACATCATTTAATATATCTCCCTGCACACAGAGAAGCGTCCCTGGTCAAGTAATGTTACCAAGATGGAACCATATTCACTAGTGGTGGGGTTCTTCCTGGGATTAATATACTTCATGACACAGCGCTTTACATAAATATCCGGATTCAGCTTACCATACTTGCTAGTGATGTCACCTCATCTGTACTCTTGTGAGGATCAGGAATGCAACAGCTGGTGTAGATTTATTTGGCAACATCGAGATCCAAAATGATAAATTTGGATCGAGTGCACAGTTTCCAAAAACATATGGAGGTGACCGTCAACATTGCTAGTGTAAAGTTCAAAACCGACTCCGCTAGCTTGCTTCACTGCTCGTTCCTAAAAATAGCACCCTGCCCTTCGGTCAGTCATAAAGTTGCAGCTTCTACGTATGTTTTCCTCCCTTCTATTGCAAATCATGTTTTTGTGTCTGAAAGACCAGCCACTAATTGTGATACTTTTTGGTATTCTGCATTCAGGAATTCCGCCTTCAGCTTGCGTTTCTGCCCTGCGTTTGAACTGAGCGTTTATGTTGACTGGCAGAAAGTTCTCCGGTGCAGCCGAGTTTTCTATGGCTTTCAACGCTCCATACCTGGAAGCCGATTCACACTGGGAATCATCGAATTTTTATGAAGAGCCCACTTTTCTCTGTTTTTGAGAGCTCCACTAATTTGGCAATGTCAAAATGGCCTGACTTTGCTTCCGGTCGTCCGTTTGAGATATCGGCATCACCAGCCAACCTTTCCCTCGCTTCTCAATGTAGGCTCTGAGATACTACTGCCTGGCATCCAGTTTCTTGTGAAACCCTTGTAGTTTTCGCTGCATTTAATTCTCTACCCACCTTCACCGACAGCTTCTCCGTTTCGCGTAGTTTGTTGAGTTGGCTGCGGCTAAGAGTCTTCACAGATTCTTCTAAACTTCCTGCGGGCGCCTCTTTTGATCGAACTGAAACTGTCACCCTTAGCGGTCTTTTCCTCTTTTCAGTGGATTTGTGAGAAAGCATATTTTGTCCAGGTGATGTTGTAGTCGCCTTTGCAGAGTCTGTAACCAAAGAAGATGCAATCAGCAAGTTCAAAAACTAACTGGCCATGGTAGCTTGTAATTTTCCGCTGCAGCCAGGGTTCGCTGTGGCAGTCATGCATGGGGTTGGGGCCCATAGAATCTGAGCCCTTGACGTAGGACAAGCCCAGAACCGGTTGATTTTCATTCTGGCTGAATACTGTAGATACCTTAATTAAAAGGGTTTTTTATAAATTATTATTAATTAAAATTAACTATTACTAAACTTTTGCTTAAAAACTTATAAACATCTTTTACATATTAAGGCTGGTACTGAGTTAATCGTGAAGCTAAATTTTGACAAGTCTCCATTATCTGGTCATTCTTTCGAGTGAAAATTTTGAGAATGGAAAAAAGCAAAGACACTGCTCATTTCTGACTGATAAAATGTCAAGAATTTCAATTTTCGATCGATTTCCTTATTGGAATTCAAATTTCAAACTCAAACACCAAATGTCACTTTTTAGCTCGAAAGAAAGAACTGCACATACTAAATTGGCGTGAAATGATTGGAGACATGTGTCAGTGCCAGCTACATTTCATGTTAACTTTTCATGCAAAGAACTGAGTAGAACTCTTGCTTATTTTCAAGCTAAATTTTCGCCGAAACAACAACATATAAAAATTTCACGTGAAATCAAAGACAGTACTAAGCTTAAAAAGGTAAAACTAAATTTCAACACAATCAGCATTTTTCATTTCAATCGCATTTGTAAGTACTACGAATTGTGCTGATTGCGTGATATTGTACTAATTGTACTAATTATGTCTGTGGAGAGTAGTGATGAGTAAAATTATTCCTTTAAATTCCACTCATTCTTTTTATTGAGCCGCTTGCTGAGGGCCATTCGAAAGTGCCATTAACGAGCCATCACTGTTCTTTTGTTTACTGGCTGCATATTGCTCCTTTGATTCTTTTGATTCGATTTTAGAGCTTGACATCATAAATTTTTTTGCAAATTTATTTGAGCATAGTCTTACCACCCCCTCCCCCTTCAACCTGAACTATCTAATCCTCATACGATTTTCTCTGCGTTCTTAAGAAAAATGATGATGCAATATTAAGACTGCAAATAATACTACAATCGGATCTCGCAAAGCGAACCTCGTTAATTTCTCTGTATGTCTTTTATACTAGTATGTCAAGCAGTGGGAATTTAAAAAGCTCAAAATTCATTGGAAGTTCGCAAAACCAGATTTGATTGTAGTTGGTTCTCCAGTATAATGGTCATGAGGGGTCCTGTCTTAACCCAATATACGGGATTTTTGTCCGAACTTGTATGCCAACAACGTATGAAAAGACACTATAAAAATATATTTTTTGGGAACATCCTTCATTATGCGTATGACTATGCTCGTTATGAGTATTTTATTGAGACTACATTTCCTCGCCTTTTATGCTTAAAGTATTGCATTTTTGGACCATACTCAAACTACGCACTCAAATTTACATATATCATACGATAAACGTAAATGAGTTTTGTTTCATTATCCTTGTTCTGAAAGTAATTAAATATTTGATTACTTATTGATATTTCGAGTTTTAAATTTTGATTTACAATGTACTAATTTCGTCACTATCGACATTCTTATTTGATAGCTAATCGATCAATAGTAACAGTAGACTATTGCTCCATTCCGAAAAAAAAACTCAGTCCGAAAATCAATCGCTAAACTGTACTGTCGAAAGACAAGTCAATCTTTGGATAGAAATAATTGAAACGGTTCACGTCATACAAATTTTGGAATATCTCATTGAATCCTCATCGACTCCACTGCGAAATGCTACCACCCAAATTTACTCGCAGATATGACACAATAACTGCGTTTCGTAGTTGTATCGTGGTACTTACTCAATTTCCACGAAACAATTTCTTGAATGTACTTGACTACTACTATGCGATTGCACGATCACCATCTGATCAGATCGAATCGATCTGAGATTGAAAATTTCGAACACAATAGAAAATGCAAATAACTCCTCAAATGCACCTTCGCGCCAGACATAATAGTATTTTAATTGTATTCAATTTTCAATGATCGATTCTGCAGAAGTCGATACAATGCAGGTAGAATGAATACCTTCTATTGATTATTGATTGCGAGTCTCGCGATTCGAGCTCAATATCATCGGCTTCAGGTTGGCAATGCTCAAGCTGGCGTTCCGACGCGATGATATCGAACTTTACCTTTCACGTTCTTATACACAGTCTTTGCACGAGATCATAATAGGCCCTGATCGGAATGATTTCTATGAATTGAAATAGATACATCCTACACCTTCACCAGCTCTGATTTTCAAGATGTGCAGGTATTTGAGGAATTTAGAGGGATAGTTACAGTAAGTATGATGTCATGAACTATGTCGAAATATGTATTTTTAGAGACACAGATCGATGGTTTATTTTTGAATTGTAACGGTTCGATGATTGATGAATGGAAACAGAGTGGATTGAAATCGAATGTAGATTAGTGTAGACTCTATAAAATTGGGCATAGAAAAATAAAGGAGATTGTAAAATTTTAGAGACCAACTCGAATCTAATATGCAAATATCACTATCTTGGTATAAATGACAATCAAAACATTTTAAACCAAGAGACAATTAGTGAAAGAAATGAAGGATCATCATTGAAATATCGATGTCGATTAAAAAATACTCGACCTTTCTTGCGAAAAACAAGGAAATCATTATTTCAATTCAAAAGAAAAAAGTCAAGTTTATTTGATTCCTCCAATAATAGCAAATACTTGACTGCCAATCAATCGGCCGATGTAGTCACGTCATATACAGTCATCAAATCGTATCGTTCTACACAAATGTTAAGGATAGTCGTGAATTGTTTCATTATTGTGCCTGAATCACGCGATAGACAATGAATCGAAGAAAAATGTGTAGTAGATGTATTGACACCCGCAATTTGATATTAACAACTTCAAAGTGATGATGTCGTGATCATGTTGTTTGAAAACAACAGCAAAATATTGTAAAATGCCATCGAAGTGCTAAGGTCAAATTATTAAATTTGTAGTATATTTGAAAGGTGTGAATGGTTTGAAGAAGCAAATAAAAATTTAAATACCATATTTTTCGCCAATGATGAGTGATAGAATAATGAAGTTTGTGGTCCTCTATATTCGAAAGAAATGATCGAAAGTATTTAGACCTTCCAAAAAAAAAACATCAGTAATAATATTGTTTTTTTGGCGAGATTTATAAAAATATCACTTCATATAACAAGTTGTGTATTTAAGTTCTTTCAGTTGAAGATCTTTGTTTGGCACCAAAGTATTTCTTCTAATTGAGGTTTGGAAGAAGCAAACCAGGTAAATTACTTCGTGACGCCAAATATTTGCATTTCAATTTAATAGCCTTGACTGAAACTTGGTTTAATGACTCACGAAAAAGATTATGAAATTTTCAAAAATAGGAAGAATCATAGAAACGATCACAACTTTTATTTCGTCTAATAAGCCCGTCAAATTTGTGTCTTATTTTCTGTTTAAAAAATAGCAAATTTGTCCTACCACAATCCATTTGAAGTCTAAAGGACTAAAGGCGATACAGACTTCACTTTAAAAAAAGAAAAAAATTATAGTTTCACTCCTCACGCTGACCGTAATTTGATTCAGGTTACATAGAGCTAGGTTAGGTCGAAGTTCGGCTTATGGTTTTCCATCTGTGCTTAGATTCAAACCAGAATGCCAGGAGCCACTGCTCTATATTTTTGGTTGCTGTTGTCGTTGTAGCACTAAAGCCCACCTGGGCCCTTGGCTTCTAGCAGATAGCACCCTCAATTGTCTCATGACAACGACCGCATCCTTCAGTTACGAAATCCGAGAGCCATTTACAGTCTTCGTCGACCGAGTCGGACCAGCGTTTCCTGGGTTTTCCCACTTGCCTCCGACCCTCAGTTTTTCTTTGGAAATTTTGTTTTAGGTAGTGGATGCTCGTCCATTGGCTGCACTTGACCAACTCATTGCAGCTTCCGCCGTCAAATTGCCTCTTGACGATCAAATATTTCGCACAGCTCGTGGTTGTATCTTATTCGCTATTGGCCACTCCCATGGTTTGCTTCAAAAATTCGCCATCAGAACCCGTCCATCGAATAGTGTTGAGTAGGACACGGTTTCAAAAAGAGTTTGTAAGAGTCGCCTCTTTTTTGTACTGAGCCAGTACAATGTCCCACTTCAAATGAGGCGAGGCGTTTTTTATGAACGCGGTACAAAAGAGGCGATAGTACAAAAGAGGCGATATAGTACAAATGACGCGATGTAGTACAAAAGAGTCGATGTAGTACAAAAGAGGCGAATAGTACAAAAGAGGCGATAGAACGAACTCTAGCATTCGGCTCGAAGATTTGAGTTAAAAAGTCTCAACTCGTCTCTACTCGTCTCTACTCAGTAGTACAAACTGATTAAACGTACACACATCGTATTTTGTACGGGACATTGTACTAGCTTGCACCCACATCGTACAATGTAATGCCTCTCTTTGACATGTCATGTTGGTCGTCACTATCGGCTCTTTGTCTCTCATCTTACAAATCGCAAAGTGAGGAGTAGTATGACAAAAATTTTGAAGTGGTACATTTCATGAATTTGACGCGTCATGACAATTTTCGTTCTTGTACGGGACAAATGTACTGGCTCTTACAAGTCCTACTCAACACTACCATCGAAAGTGTTCAACACATCTGTGGATAGTTGTGCACAACACAGGTCTTATTATGTACTTGTATATCTTGCCTGTATATGCAGCTGGTCTTCAGTATAGTCAGAATGGAGTAAAACGTTTTATTAGACAGCTATATTTTTCTTTTTCGTTGCATTTTATTGTCAATTTTCCACTTAACTATAAAATTTTCTGAATTATAACTGCCCAAAGCTATATTTTGCATATTGGGAGTGCTGTTTTTGCTTAAGCTTTATGATTTTCGCTATCGTTAGATTGACTTTCAAGTTTATTTCTTTTGCTTCTTGGTCAAGTTAAAGCAGGAGTTCTTTGGCGGATGTAGAGGAACGTGAAAAGATGTTTGCTGTTGACCAATCGGACTAGTGTTGCTGTGATACTGAAGAGCAGCAATATTTTATGCAGCACTTTTCGGTCAATCTATGGTCAGTCCTTGTTTAAAGTCCATGAAAATTTGGTAGACGTCGGTGTTTAACTCCCATCATTTCTGCGTCACTTTTTTTTAATGTGAAATCATGATCAGTCGTCGATCGTCCAGACCTGAAGGCTCCTTGGTACTCATTATCAGCTTAGACTTTAATTATATTTTCTAATATTTGGACGTACCTCTATAATTTTCGCACTGTAGTTTATCTCCTTTATTGTCGACAGGGCATATGATGGATTTGTACTAGTCCTGCCGATATTCGCTTTTGACCCTAGAAGTTCTGGATTTTTTTGTGGATGGCCATCATTGTGCAGCTTACACCACATTTGATTAATTCAGCCAGAATTTTGTCAGAGCGCCGGGTCTATTATTTCTTCTTGCACCGTTGGAGGGACTCATGGGGGTTCATTGGAGACACCTTTTAGCTCTGATATTATTGGTACATGTACAGAATCAAAGAGTTCTTTAAAATAGCGAGCCGATCTGTCCTTAATCCGGATATCTCCGGCGATACTATTGGTGATTTCGTCTTTACAGATTTACAGATACAGAAGCTTGTTTAGTTTTACGACCCGCTAAGTTTTTGTCATTGCTCATCATAATATTTACGTTTTTTACATCTAATGATCTTACACGCTACATGCCGAAAGTTTCATATTGTTCTGTCTCGGTCCTGGTGTTCTTTTCAAAAAACTGTCTGTCCGCCTGATTTTTCGTTTTCAGTGCATTTGGCGTTCTTCATTAAATCAATCATTTCTTTTGCGCTGGGCTTCATACCTAACCACTTGTTTTGCAACGATTTTGATTGTTATTTTCATCTTCACCAAGACCTCGTCGACCGATCTCGGTGTATTATTTTACAGGTTAGAGGCCAATTTTGTCTTAAAAGGTTATTGCCAACTTTTCTGCTATTAATGTCGTTTGGGGCTTTTTGACGCCGAACTTTCGAAAAGGATTAATCTTCGTTCTATACACGTTTAACAGACGACACTCAAATTTTGATTTTACCAAGGAGTGGTTCAATTTACAATTCGGTCCTCGAAATGTACAGACTTCAAGTTCCTTGAAGCCCATCTCTGCAGAATAAGGACATAGACAATTTGATTTAAAGAATTACTATCTGGTGATGTCTATCAGACGTTTGCGTTGTCTTTAGTTACATTGTGTAGACTGTGCCCTGCAGTCATTTCTCGATGTACTTCTTTATATTTGGCCTTAGCGCTGAAGGCACAGTATTATTTTGACGTAATTTAATGGCAAAGTATCAAATAATTTTTCCAGCGTCTTTGGTTTCCTTGTCTTTTTTGCTATCGAAGTGTGGACATTTATCATTAGTATTTTAAAAAAACTGGGATTAATCTTTATTGCACAAAATCGATCATTTACTGCTTTGAAAACCAAATCACGCCCATCAATGCCACTCCAAATTTACGGCTTCCTGCAGGCTTCCCACTTTTGAATATTGTGTGCGATCTGATGTATTGTACCTCTCCGCAAATCCTATATTGTTTCCTTGATTGTTAGCATGCTCAGTTTATTTATTTTATTTATTTATTTGTATATTTATTTCCTTAAAGTCACCAGCAAATAGAAGGTAGGGAAAATGGACAAAGTAAGGGAGATAATTGATAAACACGAGGAATAACAAAGGTCCTAGTATCGAACCTTGAGGAATTTCAAAAAGAAGGCAGAATGAGGAAAAGGTACATAAATTCACAAATACAACATAACTACGGCCAGAAATGTAGGATGAGAGCCAAAACAAGTGGTCAAATATCCGATAAACTTCGAACCTTAAAAGAAGAAGCTTGTAGTCAACAGATTCAAAAGCCTTCGCAACATCTATGTTTAACACATCAACTTACTTCTATTGGTCTCAGGCGGAAGCAGCCTTGTTAATTAAGGTTAAGAGCTTGGAAGATTTGCCTTTTATAAACCCATGCTACAAGAAAGCGATGAATGATAGGAATTAACCTATTATAAACAACTCTTTCTTGTGCTTGACTAAAGCACAAAATAACGGAAACAGGGCGTTTATTGGATACGTAGCTTAGGTCACCGGAATGGGAGAAATATGATCAAACTTCCAGTAGGACGAAACGGAGCCCAAAGAAAAGCTAAGGTTAAATATAATACAAAAAAGGAGCACACAGGGATGATGTAAGTAATTTGGCGAACAGTATCGGGTTCAAATAAGGACTTAATTTCTAGGGTGTTGAGAGGGTTGAGAAAGAGAGGGATGACGTGGGAGAATGGAGTAATGCATAAGACGTGATCGGATTTTCTCGAAAAAGAAATAGGAAAAGTATTCTGCATAAAGACCAAATCTCCTGTAGACTAGAAGCAATGACATCATTAGGGAGCATAAAATCGGCGAACTGTACTTATTGGCCGGCTGTAGTAATGTTTTATGTATATGGCCTATTGAGCGATCGGACATCATATATGGCCTATTACATATCCTATATGGACTATTGAGCGATTGGACATTCTGAGATTCAAATGCGTAGTCCATATTTCGTTTCAAGGGCTGCTTCCGTTGGTTCAATTATATTCATGGCCACTCCGTTAGTTCCAGTTTAGAGTTATCTTCACCAAACGAAAATCTTCAATACCTATTTATTTATTTATTTGATTATATCGTTTCCTCCCCTGAGCGAAGGGGTGGGAAGCCTTTCCTCCTTTCGCCACCAACTGTCCATAACTTAATAGCTTAATAGTGTTCCATATTGAAACCTTCTCATTTGTGAGTCTACATAATCTTATTAAGTACATTTATAAACTCCGTTAAATAGCTCAAGCTTCATATATGAAGGTAACAGCTATTAAAATGCTTGTTCAAAAGGGTTTCCCTACCGTGTGATACTTCTGAAAGGTTCTGTCTTGATATTTAAATTTAAGAAAATTGTCTAATCAATGGTTTGATAAGGATATCAGATTCCGATGTTAAGTATCTAATCTATTTTTATAGATTATGTGAACCAGAGCTGATCAGGATATCAAGCCAATTTGTCTTGTCACTCAGCCAATAGCCAACAAGCCAGGAATTTCGGCCTGATGATTTTAGCTTGATAGTGACGCGCCAAGCCAAACTGGTATAATGTCAAGCTCATTTGGCTTAACATTAAGCCCTTTTCCTATATACACTTTACACCAAACCATCAAACCCTTTTGGGTTGTCATCAATCCATTGGCATAAAATTGGCTCAATGGCTCTGTGCCAAATAAAAGGAATTTGGGTTAACGAAATAAATTAAAGCTGAAAACATTAAACAGTTGACGCATCTAAAACCGCGAAGCGCAGCAAAAGCTTAATACTATATCCAATCTGGAGTTAGAGCATTGATTGAGTTCATGGTACGGCAAAGCAAGTCGTAAATCTTGCAAATTTCGTGAAAAAACTGTCATTTGAAAGAAAAATGTTGTGTGTGCTTATTTCCATTCGCTAAAAGTCACACATCAATTCAACTGTCATAAATTCCGGAAATCGTATCCAAACCTAAATTTGAATTCATAATCTCATCGTAAAACTCAGTTTACGATTGCACTTGAGTTACTTTCCGCAGAAACTAATAAAATGCGTTTACGACAATGACCTGGTGAAATGTGCAATATATCTACACCCAACTATTATATCCATATATTTAAATGTAACAAGGTGGTATCACTTACCACCTTGTCATAAAATCAATCAATGACCACCATGATGTGATATTGTTATGATCTTCTATCAATCATTTTTTTCTTCTTCTTCAAAAGATACATAGATCACACGATCCTCGACTATTTCACCGTAACTGAATTCCAGGGTTGTATCGGTAAACAAAATACATTATGCAATCGGATAAGATTTATTAGGTGTAAAAATGAGAACGGTGTTTTATTGTAAGGAGAATAAATTAATTAAGGAAAATATACGGCCAAAAAACTATCCAAACAGAAGCCTTCGCTTGAGGTTAGCCATTTATTTCGGGGTCATGTAAATTGCAGGAAATTTCAAAGAATTTAGATGGTTTGAAGATTGGCTTAATATCTAATGTCAGAGCTTTATATCAGACATATTTGGCTGTAAGAGCAGTTTATTACTATACGATTGTTGCATTTTGCAATACATTTTTTTCAACACATTTTCATCGTGTAAAATCGAAATCAATGCACTTTGCAACTCAATTTTATCTCGTCTGATCTAGTGGTTTCCACCTTCCAGATAGATAGATAGTTAGCAGTGCTAGTTTGCAATCGGAATTTCTTAGAAAATATTTCGCGCAACTGCACCAGTTTCATCATTGACTTCGGTGTGGTTAGGCTATTGTTTTCAAAAGCCTGAGCTCCGTTGGGCTTCTACGGTTATGATTAGATGCTAATCTATTGTGGGTTTTGCAATGGAAATTTTCGATGAATTAAGTTTTAGTGCTTTGCGTGCCGAGAGTAAGGCGCTCAGATGATGGATTTGACAGGCTGGGTTGGAAATTGACGAATTATATCTTTGCACGTAGAAATGATCAAATAGTTGAATTTATTTGATTTTTTTGACGAACTATTTGAATTCCTTATGAAATCTTCCGAAGGAAACTAGGAAATCTTTTTTGGAAGCGATAAAGAACTGCAAGTAAAATAAGATTTAAGTGTCTGCTTTTTGAAATCTTAATGCTGATCACGCGAATTATTTCATAAGTGCAACAGACGACTTAAGATAATGAAGAACAATCGCAACTAAACCTCATATACACATTCAATTACTGTCAACCACAATATGAACTTACGCTCAGCGCACCGTAATGCAAATAAGGAAGTGGGCTACCACACCGTAAACCCGTTCATTTGATTCGAGTCATTTCGTAATAAGTCTTCCGGGCGGGTAATCTGAGACTACACGTTACCGTTTCGACGATGCGAATAAATTCGCATTAGGGCCATTAATTAGATGCTTGCAGACGCCTTGTGTTAGCAGGTGAACAGACAGTGCAGCACCAGCTGCGAACAGAATAGGCCAAAATTAATTCATTGCGAATTCAATCTCATCGCCCACAATCACAATCATGCGCTGAATTATACTGCTGCTGATCGCTTTGAAGAACACATGAATTTATTATCATAGTTCATGGAAGTATTGCTTGATGTTAGTGTTACATGTCAATGGGCGCTGGATGATTACAAATCGAAATCGACGAAACGACCTACAAAAATAGATGTAAATGCCAATGCCTTAAGGTGAGAATACATTATTGTCTTGATGACGAATTTCATTTTCGTTTTTAAAGCAGTGGAAGATAAAGTGTTCAAGTTTTAGAAGTCTGTACGACAAAAGTAGGTAATTCGTGATCTCAGCTTATGCTATGTTTGGGAATCAGAATTACAGTGGATCACGGTGAATATGTCCCAGAGAGAGGCTAATATTTTGAGTTAACGTAATCGTATATATACAGATATATAAATATTTCTTTAGATATGATTAATCATCGCTTCTAGGTTTTGACATAAAACTTTAATGGATCATACCCAAAATATTTCCTTTAGGTTGGCCTCCAGATGGCCAGTTCCCTTCCTTAGTATAATCACAAATATATCATTTAGGCTCCGTGATTTGAAATTATCAAAAGATACGAATATAACCCTTAAATTTTTGCTGGCAACAACAGAATTAGCGATTTATCAGCTATTAATACTGCACGAAGAGCAGATTGTTTGATCACATGTTCTACGTTTCAATGACCGGAGTGCTCGGAAAGTCCTCTTTATGTAGAATTACCACCCAGGTATTTTTTAGAGTTCAGCTTAACTGATTGGAACTTAACTTAGAAGAGTGTTAAAGTCTCCTTTGCACCTTACGTTTCATCATAAAACGATCTGAATGATTACCTCACTACATCAGTGGTGGCTCGTCGGTGTGCGCAAAGGAAGCAGTGCATCCCTCGCTAAACCACTTAGCACAAGCAAATAAATTATTTTACAATCGATATTTAACAATCAAAAGATTTGATTTATGAACATCCAAAAACAAAACGTTTTTTTTTTCAAAAGACATAACTCAACTGTCATTATGCATGAAGTGGTTTTATTTTATAACAGTCCAACTACATTGCTTTGAAGGTAAATTTACAGCGACGCAACGAAAACTCAAGCGTTTCACTCAAAAGCGCAAGCACTACGTACCAATCAATTCAGAACATACAGTTCATTGCAGCACATTGAGATATGCTACACAGAACACTAAAGTGATCTTGCTTCAATGCTTGATCTCTTAATTTTCGCATAGATCTACTTAGGCGCTTTACCTAACTGATGCCCACAAAAACTCTGCAATGAATGTACCCAAAAAGCGTCGCGGACGTTGTTCGTTTCATAGCGTCTCTGTAGATAGAGAAATTCAGAAAACCCTTGCCCATCCACCCGCTAAACGAGCTTGAAATGTTTGTGTATTAATAACATTAAAGTCTCATTAAAGTCGCGTCTCTGTTATGTTTCTGTTTCCCCTCATGATTTACGCTCCAGAATCTGTAGATTCTCTTCTGCTCCTCTTCTTACGAGTTGTTCCCCTTATGATTTGATGCATTTTATGCTTTTTTTGCACGTTGTATGTACGGTGCAAGCTATTGTGGTGTTTATGTGGAGATTAGAATATATAGGAGTTACATTGTATCGTGTGCAATTTTCCCTTGATCGGTTTTTTGTATCTGCTTTGGATTTACCTTTGCAAAATGAGTTTCTCGGTTCATGTGCTTTGGGTGATATGACCACTTGATTGCTTTGGACGCCTATAATGATGTTATATTTATGCTGAATTTCTGCAATGCTTTTTTTTAGTGTTTATAGTTTCATTAGGTGCTATTTTTTACGTCTTCTTCACAAAAAATGCAACTGTTATAATTCTTTTGTTTTGAATATTTGTATTGTCAGTATTAATACGATCGGTTAAAGATAGATAAAAGGGCCGTTTTGAAAGTAAATGATAACATAAAATTCGTTTAAGTCAAATCATATTGAATAGATTTTGTTTCGAAAAGTTAATATTTACCCGTTTATTATGGGTTTTAAAGTGGAAAACCAAAATTGCTGTGATTGTGCCATAGAAGATTTACAGCGGCAGCCTTTTTTATCTAGATCGATAGAGCGGAAAAAGGATCTTATTGATTCGAGGAAACCAAGAACACTAATTTCACTCAGTGAACCGTTCGCAAAAGGTAACTATATCAGGCACTGTTCTTGCAAATTTTATGAGGAATATGTTGTGGTATTGTTATGGTGGTATTGTTATGGTGGTATTGTAATTATGTTGTGGTATTGTTATGGTTTAGATATATTTTATGCTCTTGCAAATGTTATGTGCTCTTGTTAAGTGTATGATTTTCTTTTTGCTATTTCATCCACTCACTTCCCATTCTTTCTCCTACCGCTTCTGATTTCTCACCTTCAAACTATCATCACCCATCCATCCCA